>CM021109.1:549732315-549992657 GCA_007115665.2 Sequoiadendron giganteum
AACTGCCTCATGACTGAGGCGATGCAAATGCTTGTTCATACATCAAAGACCTTAGAACTAGACTCGAAGTATTCCTTTGCTGAAGCATAGTGACTGTGAAGAGAATATTTCAGTCTCTTAAGACTGGAGCCCATATCACTGAATAAGTACGTTTCTCATGCTTGATCCTCAAGGATGGGATTTTTGACTGAGGCTGCCTATCAATTCTAACTGAAATTCGATTCACCCCAGAAGAAGCTTCTTCCATTTTTGAGGATAATGAAGTTTAGCATGAGGCCATTTAGCGAAGACATTTGCTGAATTCTTGGCTTTTCTCTTCCCTTTAAGTTGAGTCTTTTCATTGCAAGAGTGAGTCGCCACCTTCAAATTTGCAGAGCCTGCAGAATTAGACAAAGAAAGTGCCAAGGATTGAGGTAGGTTGGGGGGGTTAGGGGCAGAGGGAGACAACAGCACAAGAGAATAGGCCTCTCAATGTGACCAACTGTTACATGGGACTCAGGAGCAAGAGCAGCAGGCCATGGAGGAACAAAGGGCACAATTCAAGAAACAAAGTTGCTGGCATGGAGAAGGGACTCTTAAAAGTGCAAAGCAGAGAGAAAAAGGCAGTGCCAAGGGGGAATAATGCCAAAAGTAGAAAAGACAAAGAAATAACTGCTCTTTCCCACTGTGGAGAAGCATTACCAGCTTGAATCCAAGCCACAGCACATGCCAAAGGCAGAAAGCAGCGAAGAACAAACAATCCATACATGACACCAGCAAAAGAGAGGCGTGAAAGGAAAAGGAATAAACAACACAATGATCCATGCAGCAAAGCAGATGTTAAAAAGACCACTTTAGGGCAAAAGCAAGGGATAGGGACAAAGCCAGGACTGGCCAGTTTCCAAAAGACCATCCAAAGAAAGTAAACATCTCCACCACTTAATGAAGAGCAGAGGCCCCCTAGGGGAAAGAAGAAATATGCCCAAAATCAAGGAGAAAACACAGGCAACATCTCAACGACACATACCACACATGCTGGAAAGAGCACAAAAAGGAAATATCAAGATGCCATATCATTGAGAGGAGCTTTTTTTAATCTTTTGCAATCCAAAATCCTTAAAAGGACCATAGTCAATATATTGTTATTATTGCCAATGAACTGATGAAAATCTGATAAGAGACCAGATTAGCCAGCCAATCTGCTGCGTATTCCCTTCCCTTTAGGTATGAAAATAGCAATATTCAACAAAATGCTGAGCTGGGTGCTTTGTCTCCTTTAGGAGATTCCTAAGATGCTAATTGAAAACCTTACCATTCTTCATTCCCATGATGATAATCAAAGAGTCTCCTTCCACAATCAAATTTTTAATGCAAAGGTGAAGGCCAAGTTTGAGGCTTAAAACCAAGCCCTTGGCTTCAGCAATATTATTGGAGTTGAAACCAGTGTGCAAGGCGCTAAGAGCCATCACATCACCTTTATGATCTCTTAGGATGCAACCCACTCATGTAGCCCTAAGATTGTTCTTGCCTTCTTGGCAGCTCCATCTAAGTTCAGTTTAAGCCATCCATTATTTAAGAGATACTATGAGATTGGTTCCTTCAATTTTTTAGCTTTGGGTGGTCTAGCATCAAAAACCTATCTAGTAGTGGGCTAGTTCTTGAGGATAGACAACTGGACGGATTACCTTCTTTATTCTTTGCCTTGGTCTGACAGGAGCTACTTTGGGTGGAAGCTATTACAATCTCCTCTCAAATCTGATCTTGACTTTTGAGCTTATCATTGAATATCTTATTGTTCCTTTCCAACCATATCTTTGATAAGATTATCCAATGAGCAAGGTTTCATAAGTCTTGAAGGAATTGAGTGAAATTAGACATTTCAAGATTCAAAATGTTGTTTGAAATTTCTTCTAGTTGTTCATTTGAGATTGAAGCTATCAAGGAAATGATCCCAAATATCCTAAGAAAAGCTATAGTGCAAAATGAGGTGATTGACCTCCTTATCCTAGGCTAAATATAGTGGGCACCTAATAGGCCCATGTAAACCCTTCTTTTTGAGATGTTCCCAAGTTAGAATCTTAGCTCAACAAACTAACCAAAGGAAGATTTTGGTTTTAGGCCAATCAGTAGAAGTCCAAATCTTCCCCTAAGGAAAGGAGTCATGGAGCTCGTCAAAAGGAATAGCCTATTTACAATACCCTTCTTTGATTGTATAGACTCCACTACCCTTCCAATCCCACCTAAATGAGTCCTCTTTGGTATTCTAGTTAGGCATGAAGTTTTGAAGAAGGATGATCAACTGCAAATAATTATGTTTATCAACCCTAGTAATGGTAGTGACAGTGAACATTTTGGAGATAATTCTTTGAGGGGCCAAAATCAAAGAGAACTAGTAGATGGAAGTTGCTCGAAAAAGAAATTTAAGAAGCGCCAACCTTTGAACTAAGGAAAGCCATCTTTCTATCCCTCCATATTTATGTTGAATCTACCTTAAATTGAATTCCAAAGGTATTTTTGTTGCTTTGTAGGAAAAGGGGAAAGCCCAAGTAAGAGTCTAGAATACCCTCTCCTTTAAAGGAGAGCAACCTGCAAGAAAGTATTGCTTTGATCCACTAGTGTTTAGGAAAAAAAAATCTTGGGCTTTACACTATTAAGTTTTTGTCTTGAATCATTTTCATAGTTTCCCAAGAGATCCCTGATAGCCCCCACTTCTTGGAAAGAGGGCGAGGAGAAAAGCATAGTGTCATTCATGAATTGTTGGTGAGTTAGAACTTAAATAGAGGTCCAACCATTGAAGGTTGCTTCTATTCTTAAGAAAACCAATATGCCTCCTTATATCTTCAACCATAATCATAAAGAGATAAGGGCATAAGGGGTCTACTTGATGAAGGCCCCCTAGAGGAGGAGAAAAAACCTTGAACAAAGCCATTAATCATCATAGAAAAGTTAGTAGGTGAGCAATAACCCCTAATCTAGTCCCTCCAATTTGATCCAAATCTAGATTTCTCAAGCACCCTATCCAATAAAACCTAGTTAACTCTATTGTATGCTTTAGCGATATCTAATTTGTTGAACATCCCTTTTCGACTATAAGCATGCAAGGAGTGAATGAGCTCATGCACTGTTACAATGTCTTTTGTGATTTGCCTTCCTTTCATGAAGCACTTTGCTCTTTTGAGATCAAAATGGGGAGCAATCCCTTCAATCTATTAACAATCACTTCAATTTTGAGCTTATACATTGTGTTGCACTAGGTTATAGGCTTGAAGTTCTTAGATTTTCAAGAGTTAATAGTTTTAGGGATAAGAACAAGAAAGAGCATTAAGGGATTTAAAGTGGATCTAGAATTCTGATTCTTGAATGAATCCTAAGAGGTCATTGCCCATCAAGTCCCACAACTTATAGAAAAAGAAAGTTGGAAACCCATTAGGGCAAGGGGCTCCATCACCAACCATAGAAAATAGTGTCCTTGATTTCTTCTTTAGATATCTCTAACATAAGAGCAACATTATTAGAGTCATTGACCAAATTTGGAATATGATCTAAAAGAGATCTTGTTTCTCCCTTCTAGCCACGTCCTCTTCCATAGGCATATATTCCCAATAAGAAACTAGGGAGGTCTTGATGACTTTTAGGTTCTCAATAACTTTCTCCTTTGATGTCTCAAGTTTTGTGGTATAGTTCCATTGTCTTCTCATTTTCCAAGATGGGTGAAAGAACCTATTATGATCCCCTTAATCTATTTGATTTTGAACTTTTGTCCCTATAATATTTCTTCACACTTGTAAATGTCAACTAGTTGGACTATACCATCCTTCTCCTCTTCCTTGAGGATTTCAAAGGAAACATTAGAGATGAGGTCTCTTTGTATATTACCCATTTTACTCTCCAAAAGGTCCTTTCTTTGAAACAGAGTCTTAATGATCTAACAATTCCAATTCTTTAGTCTTAGTTTTAGATCGTTTAACCTTTTGCTAAATATGTACATCTTAGAAGCATGCTTGGTAGAGGGGGGTGGGAGCTAGGTGTCAGTAACAATGCTTTCTAGCTTTGGGTACTCCATCCATATTTTCTCATACTTAAAGGGCACACTTCAAGGAAAGTTATCTTGGTCAATAACCAATGAGATAGGCCAATGATTCAATCCATTTCTAGAAGAACCTTTGAACTAAGTATAACATCCTTCTCTAGACAAGAAGTCAAGGCCAAGAATCTATTAGTTCTAGTTGAAATGTGGTCTTTGCTCCTCTCTTGTTAGTCCAAGTGAATCAACCCCTATGTGGTTTGACATCCCATAGGCTAGTTTTGTTGAGGAAGGAGATGAAACTATCATTTCTCGTCATGCTCTAGGTAGCACACTTCTTCTCTAAGGAGTCAATATTGGCATTCACATTTCTCACGACAATCCACTTAGGGGTGTTAAACTTATTTATTAGATCCTAGATTTGAAGCTAGCATCGATCTTTATCTTTCTTACTTTGAGAACCATAGACATTGATAATGAGAAAACTTAACTTAGGGATAATAACCTTTACTTGGCAAGCCATCCAAGATTTTGAAGCATGAATCCTAGACGCTTCCACCTCCTGATGATTCTATATGATGGCTAGTCTCCTAGATAAACTTTTGGCCTCTTTACTAGCTAGCCCAAATTTTTCTTGAAAAAGAGGAAGGGAATTAAAATCTCAAGCATTATCCATTTTATTTTCTTGAAGCAAGACAATAATGGGATTTTGTTTCTCCAAGGGTCTCTGAAGCACTCTTCTCTTGGAGGGGGAGTTTAATCCTTGGATATTCTAACAATCTTCATAAGGAAACCTTAAATCTATTGGTGTCTACCAAGATGTCCCCCAATTGAGATTGATGACCAGATGCAACATCGACTAGGGCTGCATTTTGAAGAACACACCTTTTTGATCTACCAACTTTGTTGCCTCCAAAGTCCCCTTTCCTTTTTCAGATCACTTTCAGCTTAAAGATTTTCTATTTCCTTGATCCAAGCTAGATCCATCAAGGTTCTCTTGATGCCTCTTGGATTTACTTGATCTTTCTTTGCTAGGGGAATTTTTTTGGAGGGCAAATTGAATTTGTTTCCTTTCTTTGGATTATATGACTCCAAATTTACTCTAAGTTCCTCAAGGAGCATTTCTAGGTTACCCTTGAAGTCATACTTTTCAATCATCACATTATTCTTTCTCGTTTGTTCTTCATGCTGAAATTGAGTTTCTTCTAGTGCCTTCCCATCCTTTTGGGTAGGATCAGCATTAGGTACCCCTCTATTGACATCTTTATTGATATCACAAAAATTTTCCCTAGTTGTGTTTTCCACTTTGGTTTGATGAAACCATCTCTATTTTTTCTTGAATCCTCTTGGCTTCTTGCATGCTGAACTTCTTTTCTATGTTCCACGATGTTTCAGGGACGGGGACGGGGGGACGGCTGGGGACGCGTTTCCGAGACGTTTCCTAGGGGGCCATTTTTAGGGGACGGCGACATACAAAATACACATATATATATATATATATATATATATATATTTCAAAATTTATTAATATATTATAGATAGAGAGAGGGAAAGAGAGAGAGATATGTCAATAAATGGCTCTAAAAAATGTAAGAGCCCTCTATACATGTGACTATCATGTTCATGAATTACCAATGTCTAATATCAATCCACCCATCCATGATAATATAGCAGCTTGTCTTCAATCAAGTCTGCCTCATGTCCTCCATCATCATATTCAATTTAGAGTACTCTTTATCAAGGAGGCTAGTGTGTAGTTTATGTTTTCCAAGGTTTTAAATGATGGACCAACATAAATTGCATCATTGAACATTTGTTTGAAATAGAGAGAATGTGGTTAGCAAGCTGTCCTACTTCAAATGGGCTTGACTACACTTTTGGAAATTTGAGCGGCTTGGGTGGTCACTGTTAGATGTTTGAGAAACTAGATCTAATATTTAGTTTCAGTAGATTTAAACTAAGTAGTTGGAGGGGTAGTTTCTTTGCAAATGCCTGAACTGTTGAATGCCCTTTGGAAGAAGTTGGCTTTATTCCATTAACATCCAAGTTTTGTCTTGTGGGATGCACTCGTTAGAAGATGAGGAATAAATCTGCGATAACGACAATGAAAAACCTAACAGAAGGTACAAATTTGGAGTGGCATAGGTGTGTGAGGTCTGCAGATGTCATAGTAGAACCTAGCGGCATGCCATTTTTTTTTATCATTGCATCTTTCAAAAACCAAGAATTGTGTATTGGATGCATATGTGAATCCAAAGTTTGAATTTCCTTAAAGCTCTTAAAGGTGAAATAAATTTAAAAAAAATCGAATTTTTTAATGTTTTCAGCCTTCAAAAAGCTCCTAGTCCGCAGGGGATGGTTAGCCGTCCCCGGTACGACAAGGGACGTTTCCGACGTCCCCAATCCATATCGGGGACGGGGAAATGCCCCCAATTGGTTGGAAACATTTCCTTCAAATTTGCTTGATTCGGGGATGGCAGGGGCCCGTCCCCTTTGCGTCCCCCCATCCTCGGGACGGCTGGGGACGGGGACAGTGGCTTTTGGGGACGGGGACAGTGGCTTTTGGGGCAGGGGACGCGTCCCCGTGTAACACAACAGTTCTTTTTGGATAGCCAGACATTCTCTTTTTAGTTGGTCGTATTCATGACAACCCTTTCATTTGAATAGTAGACTTCATTAATTAAGGGCTTGAATCCTTTTGATCTTTCTTGCTTTCAACATGATACTTTTAGAAAGGGGAGAAGTGAGGTCAAGCTCAACACAAATCCTAGCATAACTTGAGAGGCCCTTAACATGATATGGCCTAGATAGATCAATAGCCACTCCTAAGGAATTTGTGATCATCTCAAAGACATAAGGGGATCAGAATTCCTAAGGGAGAGTGTATATGAGCATGCAAACCGAGCGGTAGAAGGAATTTCCTTTGATGGCTTGGAACCTAGACATCAATGCTTCGTAAAATAAACTTGCATTCCAGAAGAAATATAAAACTCCCCCAAAGCTACAATCTCTGTCATCTTTGTTAGCAAACGTGGCAATGAAATATCTGCTGACACACTAATGAAGCTCATTTTCTCCCCTAGCTCTCCAATTTCTCCATGCTTAAGAGCACAAATCGTCCAAAGGGAGCTAGGCTCCAAGGAATCTACAGATCTCACTTTGTGATGCAAAGAAGACATAGTTATCCTGAATTTAGAAAAATCAAGGTTGATGATTGGTGATTCCTCTAGAGCTAGCATGTAAGGGTTAGAACCTATGGTAGGTTGATCCACCTTCTTCTTGCCTCCCATTGCCATAACTACATCAATCTCCTTCTCAAGCATGGAAGAATTAGATCCAACCAACATATCCTTGAAAGATTGAAGAGGAAGAGAAGATCATTCCTGTTCTAGCATCATGGAGGAGAAATTAATAGATGTGGATTACTAGACATTACAAAAGCTTAGTGCAAACCTAAAGGTATCAATAGAAAGTGCAAACCCTGGCAGAGCTCATTTTCAACCAACACTAAGTTAAAAATGCTATGGTAAATTCAATTTTGACCTTGCTATCTTTAGGTTCCATTTTTCAGTTTTGCCCATATTTAGGTAATCTCTTCACATTTTATCCCCTATGAGATTGAGACATACAAAAATTACAGAAAATGAGATATTAATGAAGATTGAATGAAACTATAACTTCATAGAGCAATTAGTCTTTAGGGACTAATAAATGCAAATCTCTATTCATTTAGTTCATGAATCCTAAGCTCTGGCATTTCTATTGTAAGGTTTCCTAGTAGTCTACCACGTGGTGAGTAAATTAACTCTTCAATGGTGTCAGATTTTGAAGTTTTGGTATGAACTTACACCTTTTGAGTACCTACGGTTTTGCAACACAACACTGAAACGCAGGAGATTATCAGTAATGAAGATTGGTTTCTACGGGAAGGAAATATGACATAATGGTCATCCATCTTAGTAGGGCTTCAAGGTTACCACCCTTGAGGATTGATCATATTGCTACTCTACAAAATGCAACTCATGTTAAGGTCACTCTTTGAGTTGGTCATAAAACTTGCAAGTCTGAGTGGGTTGTTATCTAAAACAAGCTGAAATGGATGCACAGGTCATTACTCTCTGAGTTTCCACAAGTTGCTTTGAGTTTTGTCTTGTCTCTCCAAGACCAAGCTTGTGACTCAGCTGCCTAAAAGCAGAGGAGAAAAACCCTTATTTTCAAGTCAAAAACCTTTTCCAGAAAAAAACAAACACTTATTTAGAAGTCAAACACCTTATTTGGCGTAGCTAAATCTATTGCATTTTTTTTCTATGTCTAAGCTGGCTAGGCATATTGACCTTGTTGACGAAGAGAAGTCCAACTGCTGTGTTTCAAATCTTTCATTGAAGTTCGCCCACATCATTACAGTAGCACCTAGTGTTACCTCTTTCAAGGCTCCACCCCATGCAATATATTAAAGACATCCGAGGAAGAGATGCCACCCCTCTTTCACCTGAAAATCATTACTGTATGGTTTTATTTTCTAATGTTAGAAAAAAACTGCAGATCAGTCTCTTTGTACCATTAATTCAGGCCTTTCCAAATCCTAATTCTTTTTCAAGTTGCATATCAGCTGTCAAGACTAGAGGCAGTCCAATTCATCACTCTACTGGATTGGATTACAAACACCATGCCATATGCAGATAGTCTGCGAATGAGCTGTAAACTACGATGGACTGAAACAAGATCAATGACATGATATGTCTGTTTTCCTATAAAATGGTAATCAGAATCTTATTAAAATGAAATTATTGCAAAAAATTTCTCTGGTTTTTGTTCAATTTTTAAAATGATATGAAAGCAATCGAAGTAGAAGTGAGAATTACCTATCTGAAAACTGCAAGAGGTCCAATTAGAAACTGTCTTCTAAACAACCAGCAAAGAGCCTGTGAAGTCCAGACTGCACAAAGTCACCAAGAATCAGTGCCCAAGAGCTGACAGATTGGATAAGTTTCCAAGAATTAGATTAATGAAGTTCAACCCAAATAGTTTCACTAAAACATAACCAATCCTGGTGCAAGAGGGTTGATAAAATTAAAATCCTGGCCATAAAAATAGTTGTACATATCTTGAATGAATTTTATCAAAATTAGCTCCAAGAAATATTACTTTACAAATAATGAAAGCCCAAAATGTTATTTCTGGCATTTGACAGGTGCTTCCTATGCTTTACCCAAGTCTTCTAGAACAGTATATGTACAAGTTTGGACAGCTTCATATCAAGAAAATAACATACTCCCTCAAGCTAAATGTTTATCTCCATTTGCATTTAGCAAATTATAAGGTTAATTTAATTTTGATTTTGGGCGGAATTCTTTGATTCTTCCCTTTCAGATTTTCATGCTGTCATCATGCATATGCAAATCTGTATGTATCAACATATCAGGACTCTCCTGGGAAGTATCTTCCCATGGAAATTTTTTCTTATTTGATAAGATTCTTGGTTATGAATTTAATATTCTTAACAAGAAGGGGTCCTCTTGAGCTGTGACATGACATGTTCCTCTTCATGTAAAAGGTGGTAGTAGTTTCCATACTTTGACATTCTTACCAGCCACTTCTCTTCATACTCTTCCTCTTCATGCAGACTGCTTTTACAGTTTAGGTGAAGGAACATAAAGTCATTTATCTTTAATTCTTTCTCCACTTTCTATTGGCCTATGCTTATGCTTTTTATATACAAACTATAGTTTGCCTTTGAGATATCGGAGTTATGCTTTTCATATACAAACTATAGTTTTACTTTTCCTTTGAGATATTGTAATACTCCATCTTTCCTCAATAAGATCTTTAATCAGAGGTAGTTAATACTTTCCAGCCTATAATTGATGAAAAAAGGAACATCATAACTATATGAAGCATAACAACCCAAGATTGTCTATGTCAATCGGGCAAGGTTGGAGTCAAAGGTAAGACTTGGGGAAGGCAAAATGGCTGCACAAGAAATGCAATGTGAGAATTGAGTTATGGCAAGTTCGGATGGTTGATGGGATAGGACTGGATTGACTCAAGAAATTGCAGTTATCAATTGATTAAATCTAGAATGCATTGAATGGTAGTCCACTTCAGTGCAATTAGTGACAGGAGCTGTTAATCCTTACGCAGATGTAATCTAGGATAATGGGGAGGAATCACTCAACTTTGTGCTTTGGAAAAATACAACACAGCTTGCTATACCCTGTAGAGGATTGCACATAGCAATCAACTAGTTTTGTCAATTATCAGGTCCTAAACTCTGATTGAGGCTTTGGGTAAATGTCAAGGCAGATTAAGCTTGACACAAGGGCAAGTTCACAAGTGGATAACCAACACTTCTTGATTATAAGTAAGCTTCTACCAAGTGTTTGTTCCAGTTCCCAGGGAGGGTAGATTCGGGGATGTGGTTTTGGGGATTTTTTTCTTTTCTTTTGGGGATGGCTCTTAAAATAATAGTTGAAAAAATTCAATTTTTAAATACAAATAAATTTAAAAAGTGTAAAAGTAATTCAAACAAACTAAACTAAGCTGAAATTTCATTAAGCATATAATGATGGGCCTATTGAAGTATGTCTTTAATTTATCGTGATTTCTCCCAATAAATTTTTTATTGCCACCTCTACCAATAAATTGCCAAAAAACATTGAATTTATCAAGTCAATGCATTTATGCCAGTTTTTGACCTTATTTTTTGCCCAATTTACTGCCAATAAAATGCAATACTTTGTGATAAAAAAAGCGATTTTTTGGCAAGTAATTGTATTTTTTTGGGAAAAAAGTTCTAGGGCTAGGGATATTTTTCCAAGTTTTACCTAACCCGAATCCTAGCCTCATATCTTCCTACTTTTATCCTTATCTTTTGGTTATCTGAAAGCGATATTTGCTTAAATGGGTCCCTGACACTACGTACAATGTAATGAATTTGCAGTGACAATCCATTGATGCAATAATCCTTTAGGCTATTGGATAATTATATATGATTTTCCATTTCATCTATCAATGATACAAACTCGTAATTAAAAAGCATTTCCAAAGTCTTTTAGGGTGGGTAGCCTTGGTAGGTCCCCTCTTAGATGTTTAGGGGTTAATAATTTTTTTAAAAGCTACTTTTATTTTTATTTCTATGCCCCAAATGGTGCAGGTTGTTCAAATTGCCTTGATAAAAAAACAAAAACAAACAAGGGGTGCCCCCTTTTTCAGCAACATTCTAGAGACACCTCAGAATTGCTGAAATAAAGGGGATGTGGGGGCTGGTCCCATCCCCATTCCCTCTTCACTAGGGATGTCACTTAGATCCCTAGTAATGTGCCCTCATGGAACACCGCTAATGCTAGTGGAATTTTTTTCTTTTCTTTTCTTTTTGATTAGTTAATTGAGGGATCAATTGGGCCCCTTGTCCATAAAATTATAACACCAAAGAATGACACTTATGACAACCAAAAGAACCAGGAAGATATACATAATAACTATGAATTATATCATAAACACTCACAAGGATATACCAAAACCAGCAAGCCAACAAACCCTAATATAAATATCATGACACATCAAGAATCTAAAAGCACTCTATATGCTACAAAAGAATGAAGTGCAAAACTTCATCTAGGAACAAAAAGACCCTAGAACTAATTTAAAACATACAAAAAATCCACCTCAAGATTGCATGGTGGTAGATCTCTCACCCTTATAGGAAAAGAGAGTGTCCATGGTCCATTGAGGGCCTTTTCTATTGCTTCATCTGCAATCTTTTGACTTTTGTATTTCTTCCTCTACGCTTCTTAGGTTTATCCACTAAGAGCAACATTTGATCCAAGGAAGAGACACCCCCCAAAGCATACCAACTCATACAAAGGAGGAGGAGGATCCTACAACATCAATCCATCGTCATGCAAAAATAAATCCCATAGGAACCCATTTCTGTAGCTCAATCGAATGACATCTGGAATATCTTGATGAGGGGCACTTCACAATTTATGACCAATGTTATTGTAACAAAAACATCTAAAAGGCAAAACCTCCAAATCCACATATTGAAGCCATGAACCATTTCAGGATAAAACCCAAATGGAATGAATGATAGGCTTAGAAATATCAATATACACATAGGCCTTAGCGTAATTGCTTTAAAGGCCATTCTTCTCACAATCTATTTTGACAAATTCCCCAACCTTAACAACCAGAATTTTGATCATATTCTCATTTTTGATGACCATTGGAAGCCTATACAACCAAATCCAAATGGGAACCCTAGCGATAGTTTCAATCTTAGGATCAAAGAAGGGTTTCTAAGGGCACATGAACAAACCAGCCCTGCCACAAAACCAAGGTCCATTTGTCCAGACAAAATCATGACCCTCCTCTAACTGAAACTGATAATGGAAAATACCCTTGGCCATTAGAAATAGAGAAGGGATCTCAAAATCGTTGTAAGTTTGCCTATTCAATGGATGATCTCAGCTTCTTTCAGCCTTCTACACATAAATTTGCACACACGAGATTTAAGATCTATCTCTCTAGAAGTTTGATCTATACTTTTATCCAGGAGCAGCTCTGTAGATTCTTCAACCAGTTTGAATGGAATGTTCCTAGGAGAGAGACAGTATCAGACCAGGTAATGTCCATTGAAGACTGAGGACTTATTTGCGTTCTCTCAAAAGCTCCACAAACCAGCAGTCTCCTTCCTTGCACCTCAACTGACCAAACAACACAATTGACATTCTCCTACTGAGAATTCTTAGTCTCAAGCCTGAGAAGAGGTGTTGCCACCAGAACAGGAGATGTAATGATTTTTCTAGAGAAGATTTGTTGCTTGCAAAGTTCACCACAGCTGTGAAAAGGATTAGAGGTATTCTTGCAAATCTTAAAAAATCCTGGCACAAGTAAAAATTTTATCCTGCAATGGCTGCTATAAATCTTTTCTGTTCCTTTCAGAGGGCACAGAGGAGTTCGAAAAGCCCTTCTGAAAGGAGGGATTTTTCTTAGGTTGCAAACGAACTGCGTGCTCTACCTCAGAACAGCACATACACTGATCCAGAGGAGTGTCACCCCCCTTCAAAGCCTGCACCAAGATTTGCTGCTTGCTTACATTCTTCCAATTACTTTGATACCTCTCACCATCCTCTGCATCACTGTCCCCGTAATTTCCATTGACATCTCACATTCCTGTGCCATGTATGCTCCTGCTCTTCACCATTTCCAATTCGGTGTTCCATAAAAATAATGGAATTGTTTGTTTTATTGTAAAGGGAAATGATGGATTGGCAAATCAGGTTCAACTATATCTTTTCTATGTTGGTGGCATTTTACATTCAACGAAAGAAATCTGTGTTCTTCAACAGAAGGTACTAATTTACAAGAAACAAGAATGATAATAAACTGAAGCTAAGCTAGAAAGTAAGCAAAGACTAAAGCAACCTACTGTGTAAAATGCTAGTAAGAACGCTGAGTATGTAAGCAAGATAAAACTAGTCTAAAGACGTGTGCATGAAGCTGATGAGCTCTTAGTCTCTCTAAGAAAGTGTGAAATTTGAAGTTAAAATTAGAATCTCAGTCAATCAGCCTGTAAGATGATAAAATAAGTTAGGCCACTGAATAATCAGAACTGCACAACAAATAATAAATAGAGCATATAGAACTAGGTTAAAAAATGCAAAATGAAATGTAGATTTGAGAAAAAGATTCAGCAATACCTTTCCTATGTTGGTGGAATTTTATATTCAGTTACAAACAGTCCAGCAATCCTCCTCCTTGAATCGCAGTTGCTAATTTACAAGGAAAAAGAATGATATCAAACTGAAGTTAAGCTAGAAAGAAAGCAAAGATTAAAACAACCCACCATGTAAGATGCTAGTAAGAAAGCTGAGTATGTAAGCAAGATGAAGCTAGTCTAAAGATGTGTGTGCATGAAGATGAAGAATTCCTAATCTATGATCTTGAGCAGAACAAAGCTAAAAAACAAGTGGTACAATTGTAGTGTGAGGGAAGCCAAGTTGGCTATTTGTTCAACAACTTAGACTACCAAACAAAAATGAGAATAAATTGGCAAACCAAAAGATAAAGAGTTCTTCAATTAATCAAGAAAAGTTGGGTTAGGTTTAGGGTAAAAACCAGAAAAAATTGCTGCAGAAATCAGGAAAAAATAATCACAAATTACAAAAGTCATGAAAAATTGCTCAATGACTTATTCAAGCCCTAGAAAATCGAAACAATTTTTTTTGAAAAAACTGTCATAGAGGCTGAGTGCCAATAATTTGTGATCTCTTGCAGTTTTTTGCCGATTATGGGAACTATGATTGAAAGTTTGAAACCACTAACTCCAGAATATAGCTAACACCCTCCCTTAATGACTAAACCAAATAAAATTCCAAGCTTATCTCTAAATTTGACAAATTTATCTGTACTAAGTGGTTTAGTTATTATGTTTGCAATCTGTTCCCTTGTAGGGAATAATAAAGATAAATTTCTTTAATTATTGACCATCTGGTGGATGTACTGGTGATGAACCTGAATATACTTGGTGCAGGCATGATATATTGGATTCTTCACCATCTTGAGGACTTCTTGATTATCAAAAAAGTGTGAAGTCAATGTAGTGGACTAAGGTGAAGATTGTTCAATGTAAAAGATAATATTCACTTCATAGATTCACTTCTACTTTTATCCGTGATAAAAGATACATACCAATTTTTGCAGCATGTATAGTGTCTAGATGCATCTGAATCAAAGCACTAGGTTGTCTATTCCATGGATTGTGCATGTGATGTGACAAATGCAAATCCATCTTTCACCTCCAGCTCATTCAATTCATGCTCCTCACTTTCACATAGCAAAAGGAGCAATATAATAAGTAGACAATTGAATATCATCAGTGGACTGGTTGATATATCATGTGAGCATATAGCTTTTGGGGTGCACGGTGTCATGACTCATTCCTAGGCATAAATTGAATGTGGTGTTTTAAATTTTTTCATCCAAGTGAACTCTGGAGCCATTTCAACCATGGCCTTACTTGATTTATGGCATAATTTTATCAATCCCCTTCCAAACCTTTGCAACATCAATCTACCCATTGTTATGGGGATGAAAATTGTTACTAGAACCCAATCTTTTGCCTTCCAAAACTTTACCTCAGAGTCTCAATCAATTCCCATCTCTTTCTCCCTTTAAATCAATGCAATCTCCATGCTATCATTCACTCTCTCATTACTTTGCCGTTGGCTATGACTTAAAACTCTAGGAAAGCTCAAGTCCTTGTGAAGTTCTGCTCATTCTTACAGTCCGCTGCACCCAAATTCAATTAATAATGATGTTCATATTCATTATTGATCATGCTTGATAAATTTGTGTCTAAATTTGCAATTATATATTTGAATGTTCAACACACATATTTAAAAATATGTATGCTACTCAATTCTGAATCGTAAACTTGAGACCCCTGTCACCCTTGCATCTGCACCCATACTTTGTGTAATACTGGACTTGAGCCTTCACAAAAAATACTTATGTGCAGCGAAAACTCACTTGATTCTGGAGATTGTAGTTGATACTACTTAATTCTTGTCCCAAAAATCTCAAAAGTTTCCTTCTTATCCTGGTTCATTTCCCATATTGTCTCAAATTTTTTGCAAGAAGCTCCAAGAGCAGCAGCGCATATTACACAAGTATCATCAAATTGGAAAGAATCTTTAACCAAAGAGTTGAATGCTAGCCATATGATTTGGATATATCTATTAAGAAACATCCATCTTATGTGCAGATTTTTCTGTTTCATTTCCACAAAAATTATATAAACAAACTTATATTACATAATGAATATATAAAAAGAAGGGAAAGATTGGACATAGTAAACAGTAGGATTTGGCCAGGGCATCTTTAGAAACCCCTTCTTTGTCGTCCTATTACTGTCATTTGTTCTTGATGTACTTTTGTTACTGTTGATTTTTTGTCATTCATGGACCTAAATTTAATTACCATCTATTGATCCACCTTTGGTCATTGTTTGTATTCAAGTTCACAATTTCCTTACCAAGCCTTTCTGAAAAAGACAACCATGTAAATTTGTTTTCACTACAGATGTCAAAAGATTCAAAATAGAGCTATGTTTATCATATTAATGTATATGCTAACATCCTACTTTTTAACTATCTAAATAAGGACAGACCAAGTTATTCAGTTTTTGATATTTTTAACAGTCTTTTTGGTCATTTGTGGACCTAGATAGTTTCTCTTTCTGGTACATCTCTGAGCCTTACTCGAGTTTGAGTTCACAATTTCATCACCAAGTCTTTTAGAGTAAGACAACCAAAGTAAATTTGGTTTTACTATAGATATAAAAAGATTAATAACAGAGTATATTTATAATATCCACACTTGATATGCCAATCTTCCACTATTTTGCGTCCAAAATAAGGAGAACCAAGCTATTCAATTGCTTGATATTTTAAAAAATTCCCCTATTCCTCTTTCTGTCTCTTCTTTTAGAATTAATTTGGAGTCAGATTCTTGTTTCTCCCCCCTTCTCCAGCCTCTTAGTTTTCTAATGGTCATGGTTGCTGCTTAAGTACTTTCTCACAGCCGTATAAGGATATGAACATTGGACTCCTTGAGGATTTCATTTTCTTGAATTACTTTTTTAATTATATATCCTAAATTTAGCTTCTTTATTACTGACTCTTATCCATAGCTACAGCATGAGTAATCTTTCCTCAAAGTACAATTATGAGTATGGAAATGATACTTCTCGTCAGTATCTGCACATCAAGATGTTCACAACAACATAGAACATGTAACATTGATGTACATTGTAAACTAATTCCTAGAGGAGGGAAACGTGAGTTAATTAAGATATGTTTTTGGTAGGCCTTAAGAGACATCATCACAAGGGATTCACGCATATTGCCTGTGTATAAACTTTTCATGGCAATCCCTATGATGGGAGGTCCTACCATGTTGATATTCAATCCATCTTGGATAAACATAGCAAGGTATTCGGTGAAATTCATCCTAGTTTACCACCGGATAGGGGCCTCCAACATGTGATTGAGCTTGAGGAAGGAGCAAAACCCATTGTCACCGCTCCTTATCAACACCCTAGGAAAGACGAGATTGAGAAGGAAATTAAGGAGCTATCGAACATGGGGCACATACAATGTGGTTCCAACCCATTTGCTTCATCTGTGGTGTTGGTAAAGAAAAAGATGGGACTATGAGGATGTGCATCGATTATGGAGCCCTCAACAAAAATACAATCAAGAATCGCTACCCCATACCCAAGATCGATGAGTTGATAGATGAGCTTCATGGTGCAGTATACTTCTCCAAGATTGACTTATGATCAGGGTATCATCAGTTAAGGGTTAGAGATGAGGATGTACACAAAACAACCTTCAGATGTCACTATGGGCACTACGAGTTCATGGTCATGCCATTTGGGTTGACCAATGTACCCACCACTTTTTAGTCATGCATGTACCCACCACTTTTTAGTCATGCATGAATCAAGTATTTATTTTGCAATCGAGGAAATTTGTGTTGGTTTTCTTTGATGATATCTTGATTTTCAATAAAAGATGGGAGGATCACTTGAGGCACGTAGATGAGGTGCTTGGCATACTTGAGCATATTCATTCTACACCAAGGCATTCAAATGTGAGTTTGGTTTGATTGAAATATTATATTTGGAGTTTAATATTTGTGCCCAAGGAGTTAGTGTGGATGAGGAAAAGATCCAAGCGATACAGGATTGGCCTAGACCAAGGAATTTGTCACACTTGAGGGGATTTGTGGGTCTTTGCAGCTACTATAGGAGGTTTGTGAAAGGGTTTTCACAGCTTGCAATCCCATTGACAGATTTGATGAAGAAAGGAGCTTTCGCTTGGAGCTCGTTGGCATAGAAAGCTTTTGACAAGCTCATGGAGGTAATGAGTTCATGTCTTGTTTTGGCTTTCTCACTTCCTTTTGTCGTAGAATGTGATGCTTCAAGGAGGGGATTGGAGCAGTTTTGATGCAAAATAGACACCCCATAGCATTTGAGTGTAGGAAGCTCAAGGAGACAAAGGAGCTTCTCTCTTTATGACAAGGAGATGTTAGCCATCATTCATGCACTAACCAAATTCAAGCAGTACTTGGTTTGTGGGAAGTTTATGGTTAAAATGGATCATAACAGCTTGAAATTCTTCCTCAATCAAAAGGAATTGAATGATAGACAACAAAAATGGGTAAGTTACAAGCCTATGATTTTGGCATTGAGTATGTTAAGGGAAAGAATGATGTGGTGGCTGATGCACTCTCTAGGAAACGTTATAACTTATTTCTGCTCTATGATTGATATATCTATTGATTGGAAGGTTTCCATAATAGCTGAAAATGCCAAGAACATGGTTGCTATTGACATTTTGGATGGAAAGTTGCAAGATGACAAGTACAAGGTGGTTGATGAGCTCGTCCTCTAAAAAGATTGGGTGTATCTTGTATTGGAAGCGAAGGTAAAGGAAAGGATTTTGAGGGCATGTCATGGCACACCACTTGTTGGTCATCTAGGTTAATACAAGCAAGGGAACATTTTTCATGGAAAGGGCTCAAAAATGATGTGTTGAGGCATGCTAGGGAGTTTTATTTTGTCAACAAAACAAAGCAAAGCATGTATTTCTAGCTGATTTGTTGCAGCCCTTACCTATTCCAAATCAGAAATGGAAGAGTCCCTCCATGGATTTCATCACGGGTCTGCCCAAGGTTTAAGGTAAGGATTGTATCTATGTGGTTGTTGATAGACTCATTAAATAAGCTCATTTTCATGCTTTATCATCAGAGTACAAGGCTTCATAAGTTGCTGATCTTTTCTTCAGAGAGATTTTTAAACTTCATGGGCTGCCAAGGAACATTGTAAATGACAAGGACAACAGATTTATTAGCTTGTTTTGGCAAGAGCTCTTTCGCTTGACAGGCATGGAATTGACCCCAAGCACTAGCTATCATCCCCAAACCGATGTGCAAACGAAAATTGTGAACAAATGGATAGAAGGTTACTCGAGGAACTATGTCACAGGGCAGCAAACAACATGGGTCAAGTGGCTGTACCTTGGGGAATATTGCTACAATTCTATGCATCACATGTCTATAGGTATGACTTCTTTCAAGGCACTTTATGATTATGATGTTGTTTCATTCACGGATTTGATTCTTTTGGATAGTAGAGTATTGGGGGCTAGAGATTTGATTCAACAAAGCTTGGATATTGTGAAAGTGCTCAAGGAAAACCTATAGCAGTCCCAAAACTAGCAAAAATTGTATGCTGATTGGCACTGAACTGAAAGGGTTTTTGAGGTGGTAGACATGGTATTCTTGAGGTTACAGCCCTATAGATAATCTTCCCTCAAGGGAAGTGGTGCTGAAAAGTTTAAGCCACAATTTTATGGACTGTATAAGATCACAAGAAGGATTGGTGAGGTTGTGTATGAGTTGGAACTTCCAAAGAGCAGCAAGATTCGTAACATTTTTCACATGTCATGCCTTAAGAAAGCCCTTGGATAGCAGTTTACTCCTTCATTAGAGCTACCCCCACTCGATGATGAAGGAAAATTGATTTTGGAGCCTAAGGCAATCGCAGATGTAAGAGAAAGGAAGTTGAGAAACAAAGATATATTTCAAAGTATTTGGTGAAATGGAAGAATCTTCCACTTGAGGATGCTACATGGGAAGGAGTGGAGATTTTTGAGCATCCAGGTCTAAAATTGTTTGAGGGCAAGCAATTTGGGGAAGGGAGGACTGTCATGTCCCTCTCTTAGCTGGGTCAGCCAACACTCATTTCTAAAGGTGTTTTTCAACACCAAATTATTTAATATATATTTAAATATAAAAGTAAATATACTATGATAATAATAAATAAATATTTAATAAAATCAAATTTAAATTTCAAGATATGGCACCTAGTCAACCCATTTTGTAAAAAAATAAAAATAAAATAAAATAGATTAGAATTTTATGTTGGTTGGCCTATTGTGGTACTTGGTGCCTTGCATAATCAAGTATAAGTATTTGTCTTGTTGGCTGGGCGAATTTAGGATGGAAATTGATGTGAATCTTGGGATAAATTCCTAAGGCAGACTGCTAGGATGAAAACCCTGGTTGTCTACTAAGGTTAGGACACCAACCTTGACCTTATTCCACCAATTTCTATCAACTTCCTATTTGCATGCTCAGATCCGAGTTTTGACACATGATTGATTTCCACATAGTCACTACTCCTGGGAGATCAAGGGGAAACCTACACAGCACCTCAGGCCTCAGGCTATTTCAGCAGACATTCAAGAGTCCCTCATACCTTGCAGAAGACAGAGCAATGATCAGCCACAGCAGCGACCGGTCATATTCACCAATCAGAATTCAATCCCTCAACCTGGGAACCCTAGTAGGAGGCAAGAGGGAGATTTGGGCGGATAATTTAGTGAATTAGCTTTCAGGTCTGCAGCTGCACAGTACTCTATCAACGAATAGCAATAGTCACTCCTTTGAAGATCTGAACCAGCAGAGTCCAAAGCTGATCATCAAGGTGTCTACCTCATTAATACCCGATCAGGTGTTTAAGGCATCCATGGACTGATCCGAAACTTGCCTGCTCAGGGAAAGGCGTGGCAGCAAGTCTATGTCAAGTTTCAAGTGGTATTTTACCTTGTAACTCATTGTAAAAGTCAGATCTGGAACCTTTATCGAAATATACATGCATAAATAATTGTTTTTATGAGAAGTTTGTTCAGTTGTCTCAAATCCTTGACTGGTTATAAGTCTGAGTTGCCAATTGGTTTGGAAAACAATTTTAAATTGAATGATGGGAGATAGTAGTGTGATCTCTTCCTAGGGTTATTACAGCCTAAGGAATTCCTTTAAAAAAAAAAAAATTCGTGCTATGCCCACTTGTGTAATTGGGGGGATTCAATTGTTCAGAACCGTGGCTTTGAGATCTCAGTTTGGATTCTAGGGATAGGGATAGGGATAGGGAAAGATCTGTTGTGGTTCGTCACCTATCCAATATTAATCTTTTGGAAGCCAAAGTCAAGGATAAAGATCCTCATTTGTTGATAAAAGTGACACTTTCCTTGGTTAGAAAGGCATTTATAAATTTTTCATGAAATGAGATCAGAAATACTAGGAATCAATGTTTCTAGTGATGGTTCTCTCTATGCTTGTTTTTAATTTTCAATGGTGAAGTCTTCCTGAGAAAAGAAGCTCAGGGATTGTCTGTATTATGTACTTACATGCTGAATACCTGTTTGGTCACTAGGTTGATTTTTCGGGAATGGTTGAGGATGACCTCTTAGAGAAGCTTGGACTGCAAAAAGGAATAAGAAAAGTTGTAAATCATGAAGAGAGGGGGAAAGTTCTTCGGGCAATGGATGGTTGTCATTACAAAGCTGCTGCAGGGGGTTCTCTTTCAAACACGCTCGTTGCTTTGGCAAGGCTGGGAATGGGATTGCATGGAGCACCTACCATTAATGTGGCCATGACAGGTACTGTGGGGAGTGACCCTCTGGGAGAATTTTACAGGTAATGTTCCTCCATATCCTAAAGTAATAAATTATGCACTCTTCTGTGTGCTTCTCTTGCTCCAGATGTTACTCATATTCTATTCATTGATCATAAAATATGCCGTCTTGAAGACCATTTTAGAGATCATAGGATGAATGACAGTTTTGATCATTAAATGTGCTGTCTTGAAGAGTATTTTAGAGATCATACAGTGAATGACAGTTTACTGTAGTCACTTTGAAACAGCAGGCTTGTAGATAGTATTGGATTTCCTTTTTTAATAATGTTTTTTTCCGCATGCATATGTAAAGACATGCTTGATTTTTCTTAAAGCTGAAAAATCAATGTAGTTGATATTAGGAGGCAATTTCTGGTACATTCGTCATAACATCATCTTTGAATAAGTTTGTTATGCTAGCAGGGCAAAATTGCAACGAGCAAATGTACATTTTCTTTCAAAACCTGTCAAGAATGGAACCACAGGGACTGTAATTGTCCTGACAACTCAAGATGCCCAAAGAACAATGCTTTCATATCAGGTAATGTCTGAAATTGTTAGCTTTGCTGCTCATGGTTGAAGCTTGGCTGGCATACATATTAGAACACTTTTTTGCATTTCTTTTAAACTCCTCTGATGAGTTCTTGATGAAGTTAAAACTTAAAACAATGTCTGTCTTCAACAAATGAATGGCTTTAGCCTAGGTTTTAAAGTGATAACTTAATGATATGCTATCTATTTGCAGGGCATGTCATCCATTGTAAATTTTGATTCATCTTTATCTGACATGATATCCAAATCAAGAATTTTTGTGGTGGAGGGTTACTTATGGGAATTTCCTGAGACAATAGAAGCTATAGCCAAGGCATGTGAGGCTGCACATAGAAACGGTGTCCTGGTTGCCATTACTACAAGTGATGTGTCCTGTGTAACGAGGCATCAAAAGAAGTTTTGGTATGATTACTATTTAGGAGATCATTATTTAGATATTTTTGGTTTGGTTAGAAAATAGAAATCTAACTGCAAATATGGCATAACATGTATATTCTATAAGGCTTTTCTTAATCAGAAATGCAAAGAGTTTGATTTTCAGATAGCATTTCTAACTCAATGCCCACTTAGCTTAACTTGCATTTTAGAATTTACATGACATATGCCGAAGCCAGATTTAATTGCATGGAGAGTTTGAGAACTATTCCATTTAGAATTCAATGCTATTGTTTATTTTTCTTATCAAATGCAGACATATCACTAAGAAAATGCAAACACTTTGGTTTCTCATATTTCTTTGCTTTCCTGTTGTTGACAGTGTCTATAATGCTGTATTATGCAGGGATATTATAGTTGATCACGCAGATATTGTTTATGCAAACAGTGATGAAGCAAGGGCTTTATGTGGTTTTAGCACAAGTAAGAGCCCAGAAGTGGCTGCGAGATATTTAAGTCACTATTCTTCTCTCATTTCTGTCACAGATGGTATCAGGGGTTCCTACATTGCAGTTAAAGGTGAAGTTATATACATACCTCCTTCACCCTGTGTTCCTGTGGATACTTGTGGAGCAGGCGATGCTTATGCAGCTGGAATCTTATATGGACTATTGAAAGGATCCTCAAATTTAAAAGGCATGGGTGATTTTGCTGCCAAAGTAGCTGCAGTTGTTGTAGCTCAACAAGGGACTAGGCTAAAGGAAGATGATGCCTGTGAGCTAGTTGAAACCTTCTCACATTCTTTGCCTACTGAAAACCAGATTATAGATAGTCACTCATATAGTGAATCAGATCAGATTTCAAGTATCTAAAGAATGCTTGATCTAACAAATTCAAGGCTTCCTAGCAGATTTGAATGTCATGAGTGCTATATCATCCAATAGATTCAGCTCAGGATTGCTGCTTCTGAACGTTTGTGTACTCTGCATAACATATGCATCAATCTATTTGAAGTAGCCAGTTGGAGACTTATGCATCGAGATTCTTTGGTGGATAAATCCTTGCTTTCTGTTATTGCTTGTGCTTGAGTTTGCAATGTATGAACCAGCTCATGTATTCTCCTATCGGCATTCGGAGTTGTACATATGCTGTGTAATTTGAATTAACATTTTTACTAATTTAATGCCATTATTAGTGATTCCATCTTTCATGAATGGTTGCAGCCAAATTTCTCTATTTGAGGAATAGCTAACAAATCTGTTCTTTACTTGAAAATCATGGAATATGAAGAAGAAGAATTAATTTTGGTCTGAGTAACTAAAGATTCTCTCTCTTTTCAAGTGAGAGAATTCATGTTTAACTTGTTGTTTTTGTGCTGCTTTGTGCACTGCAATGGAAGGTGACCATTTGGCATTGCTGCAAAATAGTTTGTTTTACATTTCTGTGACAGATGGAAGGGACAATAGAATCTTACATTTGTATGATTCTACTCAAAAAGACACGACTGGTAACCTCAAGAGCAAATTGCAGTGCAATTAAACAGTATGATAGAATGAATATTTTGGTTAAAAGGTAAAAGTGGAGTTTTAGAAGGTACCAAAGCCTTTAACAAAAAGTAGAAGATAAACTATACTAGCGCTCTTACAACTATGAATATACAGCAATTGGGACCAACAATTGAGTCCAGCTTCAACCATGCTGTAAGCCAATAGAAAATTACATAGGGTTCTTGGTCAATGCTGCCTTGAGAGCTTCAAAGGAATGTTGACAAGCAGTTGTCCGTTCAAACTCTACATCCTTAGACAATAAGACAAATATTGGTGCTGCAAGTTTACTAAAATCTTTTATGAACCTCTTGTAATACCCAGCATGGCCAAGAAAGTTTCTAACATTCTTTTGTTTCTGGGGTACATGCAGGGTTGATATTATCTCAATTTTGTTAGGGTCTACTTGGATTCCCTTATTGGACACAAAATGTCCCAAAACAACTCCCTCAGTCATCATCATGAAACATTTTTCATGACTCAGGGATAGGTGATGATCTTGACATCTTTGTAATACTTTTTCCAAATTGGCAAGTGCTTTTTCATAGGTATTCCCATAAGTTGTAAAATCATCCATGTAAACCTCCATGGAATCATGTGCAAAGTTTGAGAATATGCTCAGTATTGCCCTTTGAAATGTGGCAAGTGCATTACATAGCCCAAATGGTAAGACAAAATAAGCATATGTACCCAAGGGCATGTGAAGGTTGTCTTGTCTTGGTCTTCCGGGGCTTGCCTGCTAGTGAATCTAGTACTTGGTCAATGAATGGAAGGGGAAAGTGATATTTCCTAGTTGTTGCATTCAACTCACGATGGTCTACACCCATTTATTGTCAGAGATTGGATATATGTACCTTGCACCCAACAACTTTTGTAATTAAGCTTTGACTATGTCATGGACTACAAGGTTAATTCTCCTTTGTGGTTGCCTAACTAGTTTATAGCCTTCATTGATGTAAATCCGATGCATGCACAGGTTTGGATCTATACCTTTCATATCATGGTAATACCATGCAAATGTTGTTGCATGTGCTTGAACCACATTCAATAGTGAAGTCTGTTGAGCAGTAGTCAATTGGCTGTTTATATTTAATGTCTTGTTTGGCATAATCTCTAAAGTCAAGGATGATGTTTGAATAGATGAGATGTCAAGACATACTATATTTGGAACACAATGATGTGGCAATAAGGTGTGGAAAATTTGAGAAACAAACTCAGATGTATTGGCGGGAATTATGTTTTGCAGGGGATCTTGCAAACATGTTAGGCAATCATGTTGTTGTGCGTCCCTACCATAATTGTTTTGCATGATGCTTGCAATTAGTTCTTCATCTTGGTTTTCTAACAAGGGATTGCGTTCAATAGTCATCAGAGTTTGTAAGGAGTACTGGTCTTCCTCATCTAGGGCAGACCATACAGTTTGCTCCAAATCTGCATGTGGTTGGGTAGGTGGATAGAGGACTAGTTTCTTAGTCACATTTCCATTGGAAATGATCATGTTACCAGACTTGCAACCTATAAAGGCATCTGCAATTGCCAACCAAGGTTTGCCTAAGATGAGGGGATATCCTGCAAGGTTAGCTTTGGGCTACAACACCATAAAGTCTACAGAGTACTCCCATGAGTCTAATGTTATTACTAAGTCTTCTATGACTCCCTCAGGTTTGACTATAAACCTATCTACTAACTGTAGTACAACAGGTGTAGCTCTAAGCTCCATTAGTTGTAATAATTTCATTGTTTCTTTGGTCATTATATTAAGGGCTACTCCAAAGTCAATTAAGGTATTTGTAATGAGTGCCATTGATTTCAACATCCACTATAGGGCTCCCAAGGTTTGCATACTTGGGGACAGTTATGTTCCCCAACATAATGTCTGTAAGTTGTCCTAAGACATGTACAGTCTAAGGGTCCTTATGTTTTCTGCCTGGATTTTTGAGGCACAACTCCCTCACTCTTTTGGTGTAAATGGGTACTTCCTTAATGGCCTAGATGAGGAGTATTTTGATGCAAACATCCTTGAGATGTTCCAATAGATTAGTTTCAGCCTGTGAATGATGTTTTTGAACTGTTAATCTTTCAAGGAATGGAGGCTTTAGACTCATGGTTGTGGGGTTGACTTGATTTGACTCAGCTTCCTTAGGTTGTTTGTCCATGGGCTATGCTGGAAGTTTCTCAATAGTTAATTCAATAATGTGAGGAGATGAAGGTCCAACTAACATTTTCCCTGATATGAGGTGTACATCACTCACCTCAACCCCATAGGTGGGGTATTGTATGGTGTCATTAGCATAAGCTTGTTGGACAAACTTATTATTTGGGTTAGGTGCAGGTTGTGCTGGCAATTGAGGAGCTCTTGGTGGAATTGGTGCAACTGTTGAAGGGTTTGGCATTATGGTTCGTTGTTGTGGCTGCTAAGTTGAGATTTTGATTTTGCCACTGCTGGCCTCTTTGCCACTGAGGTTTCCATTGACAATTATAGTTAGGTCCTTGGTAATTCTGTGGTGGCCACATGTTTTGTTGTTTTTTATTCCAATTGGATTGAGGCATTGGCCATTGTGGGTTTTGCACATTGGTCCAAGATTGAGGGTTCTGATTAGGAAAATTTGCATTATTGATTGGAAATGACATGTTATAATTCAAGGGATCTTGGGGCATACCTTGTCTTGGTTGGCATGATTTGCATTGGGCTATGTAGAACACTTGACCATCTTCATCTTCTAGTGCATGAAATTATGGCTTCCCTTGCTTATCTTCAAAAATACTAGCCAACTTGCATTTGCAATTGATTTTATTTTGTCGATAGTGTGGCTAGTATTCTTCGAGGGCTGCATTTGCTTCTTCTTGCCTTTTCTTGATGTGGAGGGTGTCTAATTGTGTAGCCAAGTGGCTAATGATATCCTCCTTATTGATAAAAGATTGCTTAGCTCCACCCTTGAGACTCCAGTGGATGATTTGTTGATGGAAGTTGTCCTATCTCCTCCAACCTTCTTGGTAAAAGATCTAGAATAGTTTCTACATACTTTGTAAATCTCATCAAATGGTAATTGTTAGATGTCTGCTGCCCCAATGAGGTTGAGTGCATCCATACAGTCCTCATTAACTCCTCTCAAGAATACCAGTTTCAAGGATTCATCAAAGAGTCTGTTTTGATGGGATTTCTTGAGGTAGAACTAAAACATCTCAACACAGTCTTCCAAAGATTCATCTTCCTTTTGTGTCATCCTAAAGATATCATCCCTCTTTTCGTCTATGCCTTTGCATTAATCCTGGTATTTCTCTAGGAATTTTGTCTTCATTGTGTTCCAATAGGGAACAACATCTCTTCCCAAACCCATGAACCATCTTAGAGCAACATCTTTCAATGTTGTTGGAAACAACTCGAGTCTGTGAGCATCTGTTGTATAGTCATAACTTCGGCATAACACATTAAACTCAAAAAGAAAGGTGTCTAGGTCCTTTATAACCAACCCATAAAAGACGGGGAGTGTTGAAGTATGTATCTTCTTCAAAGCAACAACCCTCTCCTGGTTGGCTATAAGGAACTCAAACATTACATGCTCTGGTGGGTCTTCTATTGCTACATCAACCATGATGTTGATGTGTATGTGGGAAGTCTCCTCTATATTTGGTGTGTATGCTGGTGTCAGGGATGATTCTTCTTCATGAATACCCTCTTTGTTCATTGTGTTCACTAGTATCCTACAATGCTTCATGTGTTGAGGGGAGAAATCTTCCAAGAGCATCTTGTTGCCTCCGCATGCAATATTTGTAACTTTGTGGTTTAACGATTCCTACACATTGTTAGTAACTCGTGTTCTACTAATGGCTAAAACCTATTTACCCTAATGCTGAAAATGGAATTGCTTAACTAGGAAAGCTTGAAAAGAATTAGAAATACATAGGAGAATCTTGAACTTAGCACCATCCCTGACAATGACGCCAAAAATGTAGGGCCTCTCTATTGTTTGATTAACTTGGTGTTACAAGTAGACACACAATTCAAAGGATGGCTTCCTAACTAAAAAAATCACCTTCTATGAGAGCTTCATTTAATTATCAACCAAGACTTCATAAGCTTTTGATAATGTTGCCACTATATGTGCATTCATGGATTCTACACAGCCTATATCAATGAGTATAGGTGATTTACACATATACAAAAAACGATAAAGGTTGGAAAAAGGAAATGAAACATTAACTTTCAAAATAGGTAAATAAACATAAGTTGTTACTTGTGTTGCAGGTACCTATCATTTAAGACTATGACTACTAACTCCTAAGACTAAACTGTAACTAATCACTCCAGGAGTATGAAACAAAGCTACGGAATCTAATTCAATTACAGAATCACGAATTCTACATGCATGTAATTGGAAACTATTTTAATTCAACAATCCATGAACTAATCTAATAACAAAAAATCATAGTGGATAGTAGTACTTCAAGTGGCCCTTGCTTGAGTTGATGCTTCCACAACAAATATCAACACTTACTACTTAATCAACAAATCATGATGTTGAATTGACTCCTTTATTGCATAGAAACTCTAAACTCTGACAAGCATCTACTCAAGATTTCTCATTCAACAATACATGTAATTTATTCAACTGATAACAAAAAACTAACAACAATTAATCATCAACTAGAACTAGCAAAAACTAAAATAGATAACTAGATTTGCTCCTCATAACA
The DNA here is from genome assembly GCA_007115665.2 of Sequoiadendron giganteum. Taxonomy (NCBI): domain Eukaryota; kingdom Viridiplantae; phylum Streptophyta; class Pinopsida; order Cupressales; family Cupressaceae; genus Sequoiadendron; species Sequoiadendron giganteum. Next base: position 549,761,015 of record CM021109.1, read on the forward strand.
GATCCCGCTATATAGGGTTTGCAAGGAGTCTTATTCATCCTAGGGCTGAAAACAAAACTGTAATGTATTTGTCCACTCTCCCTCAAGAATAGGGAGAGGACTTAATCTTTGTAATAGAAAATCATAATTGAAAAGCAAAATTCTTAATTTTATCAAATTATTTATTTTTCAAATAAAATCTAATGATTTATTCAAAAATCAAAATTTTATTTAATACCATTGAAAGATCTAAAAACTAATAATTGGAAAGATCTAAAGATCACACAACAAGAAAAACACAAGATTGGAAATTAATTAGACCAACCAATAAGTGTAGGAGTTGAAAACTTTATACCCAAGACCACCTACAAAATAATGAAAACCTTCCACAAGAGAGTATGCAAGAAATGAGCTTTCTTGATATTAAGATCTATCAAATATGATGATAAGGTATATTACATAGTGTACAATGACCTTGCTTATATAGACAAGGTGTGATGACGTACAAAATACAAAACATTAAATGACTTGTGTCATTATTAATTGACCTAGGACACTAGTATTAAATAAAAGCTAAACAAATAAAATCTTATCTAAACAACTTAAATATTCTAGAAATATGCCTAGGACCTAAGTGGACTTAACATGTAAATAGGACCCACTAATTAACTAGTTAGATAAAATACCTATTTACACCAACAATCAGTTATTCATTAGGAAAAATCTAAATTTTTGGGGGATAACAAGGTCAAAGGAAGGGGTACCTACCTCCAAAGAAGAAAGGACTAAAGGAGCTAGAGAGGCCTTCTAAACCCCAAGAAAAACTCTACAAAATGATAAATGAGAGGTTGAGCATCCTTCCACCAAGAGGTTTTCCTAGAAGGTTTATACTTAGCCTTTGTGCATTATCTATTATATGATCCAAGCCACAACACTTACAATAACAAAACACCAACTTCTCACAATATAATTACTCCTTCCAAATTTGGTCCTCCACTTGTATTTACATATTTCAATAGGTAAACCTTTCACCATATCTAATTCTAACTGGATTTGAGCATAAGTAGGATGAGATATACCATTTGTATATATATATATATATATATATAGAGAGAGAGAGAGAGAGAGAGAGAGAGAGAGAGAGAGAGAGTATCAAAAGTATTGCTAATGGCCTCAAAGAAATAATTTACCCAAAATTATAATGAAAGATAACTTGGTTTGACCCAAACTAAAAACAACAAGATAACTTAGAGGATTAAGGAAGGATACCAAGGCTTCACTAATTAAAAACCCTCCAAAACCATGGCCCCTTCTAAATTTTCAAACTATATCTTGTTGGTTTACAAAAAATAACCAAAAACCTTGTGTGCATGGATATTAACATAGTTTAATAGGAAATTTTACCACCTCCTCGAAACCCAATAATGCAAGTTACACAAACTAGGCTAAAGATGGTTAAATTTATAAATCAAGCCCTATGATATTCTAATACAAAATTTGTATCAAACGTATAAGAGCTTTGATGACATGTGATATTTGTAAATATGTTTATTCAATCACCCAAGACCTTGATAAGAAGAGTAAGTCACAATAATCAAGACAATTGAAGATTGGAGATACAACACACAAGGGATATTTCACTATAATGAGGATGAAAATACAAGAAAGATATTCCTTTGAGATCCAAGATCTCCCAAGACTTTGTGAGATAAGATCCTACTATGTATACAAAATATGTGTCTATAGTAAAAGCTTCAAATATGCAAAAGATGTCCACAACATGTTATAGGGAAGATTAAAAAATGGATACAATGTACAAGAGGAGAACAAAATGATGCTATGCAAGCTAGTGTAAATATGGCCAAGATGAATGGATGCTCGAATAAGAGCAAGGGGACAACATTTATTAAATATGATACTAAGTGATAAGAAAACCTACTACCCATGTGGATGAGAATGAAAAAACCACTAAATAGCACATGTAAGTGCATACTAATGAAATGAAATAAATAAAATGCACCAACCCACTCTCCCTAAGCATAGTTTAGGTGAGTAGAGATGGGTCCTAACAAATGTGTAGAAATATTAGGTACTCGTATAAAAAAATATCCTTCCTAAAAAAGAAGATGAAAAAACCCCTTGAGAAACTCCACCTAAAAAGAGAAAAATAGAACTATAGCCGCTCAAAATGAAGTCATTTTAAAATTTCTAAAAGATTTGGCACATGAATGCCTCCACAAAGAAGATAAAATGTAGATGTAAATAGTCTCATCATGAGTGTCAAAGTAGGTTCTACATCAAACAACACATCTTCCTTTAAGAAGAGAAAACTACATTCTATAAATATTGTACTAACCACACAATTTCTTACACATTTAGTATGTACTAAAGGATAAGCTCACTTAGGTAGGTATCTAATTAAGTAAGATTATCTTGAATTGTGGGCTAATGTAAGGAAAATAAACTAAATGAACATAAGAAATAAAATACATTAGCAAACAATTCTCCATATAATGAACTCCATTCAAAATGCCATAAACCAAAACAAGCAAAAATATTTCTTGTGAGAAAGAAATTGCACAGAAACTGTACCATTGTCAACTTTCATAGTAAAAGTAGGGTGAACAAGAATAATACGCATCCATTCCTTGCCAATCCAAATATTTTTAAATAAGTGTTAATTAGGAACAAAACCATTCCATAAGTCCAAAAAAGACTTCACATTATTTATTATAACAATACAAAGGATTTTTATTTAGAAAATGCTATAAATATTCAAATATCCCTCTCCTATATAATAGCTTTAAAATAATAAAGAGCATTGAAATATGGAAAAATTATTACACGCATGGTATATGATTGGTCTAAAATAGAAATATATGCAAGTGATTTTGTTAAAAAACATTTAGCCTACCAAATGCATAGTAATCTCATACATGCTCCTATTCATGAGCTTCAACCGTTCACTTCCCTTGGCCACTTTGTATGGAGATTAGATTTTGTGACCAAAATTACCCCTACTTCTTTAGATGGTCACACATTTATCATCACAACTATAAAATTTTGTACAAAATGGATAGAGGTTGCCCCTCTTAAATCTACTATAATTGTAAGCATTTGTTTTTTCCTAATAGAAAATATTATTTTGGTTTGATTTGTTATCATCTCTTGTTACCAAAAATGGAAAATCTTTCCAAAATTGAGAAATGGAGATTTTTTTAGACAAGTTGAACATTCAACAACACTTTTGTTTGTTATATTACCCATAAAGTGGTGGCTAAGAAAAAGATACTACTAAATATTGAGCAAATTTTGAGAAAAAAGAGGACAAGCATGGTACCAATCAACATACACAACTTTCATCCACCTTATGCATGCATTGCAACAATGTTTTCACTATTTAGGCACACTTCTTATTCTTTGGTTTCTCGTACTAAGGCCATTATATCTCTTGAGTAAGATATTCCATCATTATGTGTATCCCTCTATTACATTATTGATAATGATACATACGAGGAATGTTGAATACAAGAGTTCGAGAGATTGGATATACAAAATCTTCATGCATTAGATGATTTGAGATTTTACCAATAGAAATTGAAGAAAACTTACAATGAGCATCATAGAAAGATAATTTAAGATTTGATCATTTAGTTCTTTAATAAAATCCTAGAAAATCTAAATGCAAGAGAAGAGTTAAGAGAAATTATAACCTAATTTATTGGGATCCTTTGTCATTACTTATAGGAATGAAATAAGAGCATTTAACTTATATATTATAGATAGAAAATCATTGAAAGATCCAATTAATATCATGCATTTGTGACGCCACTATGTCTAAGTTTTTTAATTTGTTTTTAATTTTATATCTATTGTTACAATTTTTAGATGATTTACAATTTCAAATGGCTCCAGTCTTCAAATGATTCATAGTTTTAGTGGATTTTAGTTTCTAGATGGTCTAAAGTTTCAAAAAATTATAGTTTCAAAGGCTTTGCAGTACAAATGGCTTTAGTTTCAAAAACTTACACTTTCATAACTACATGGGGCAAATTGATTTTTTTTTGCATGATCTTATGGTTCATTATCTTTATTCTATTTTCTCTCACCTACATACCATCATTTGATATCTTTGGCATTAGGTGAACTTATCTTCACACACTCCATGTATTTTCATGCTTACAAGCTACAAGATATGCTTCATGTTTGCACTTTGATACTTACATCTTATATGAAAGCTCTTTATACTTACATGATCATTTATCTTATATTTTGGCTATTGTTTCTTTGTCCTCACTAGGAGGAGAAACATTGGGGTCATCTTCTTTCCATGTGCCTAAACAAATACATCCTAATATCTTGATGATTGATTGTCACATAGTGTTTCTATGACATTTATATCATGATTATTGATTTTACATGATCATATTTTTTTTCTCCTCTCCTCGAATTCATGCATCCCTTATATGCAACCAATTAGAAGGGGCTCATGATATCACTAATGCTCTTTGATTAGTATGATTGTAATGATTACATCATGGTTACGATGGTTGCCATCGTGCCCAATGAATATCAATTTATTGTTTTAGTCTCTCATTTTCCCAATGGATATCAATTTATTTTGTAGGCTCCCATTATACTTAACAAATATATATATATATATTGAATGCTCATATGCAATGATACTCTTCGGTACTCCCATATCAAGTTTAATGTTTTGTTTGTTGGCATTGTCAAGTAGTAGTTGTTAATGCCTATTTTAAATGTTTATCAAATGCTACTTGAGGAAATGTGTGCTTATAGGTTTCACAATAGAGCACTTGTTATAAGGAGCATGTATGGAATCATTATATCCATATCCTTTATATGAGTGCTTATTATTTACTTTCATGATGACTACTTACTTTGACATATGTATTCATAAGAATTCACATGCAAGTCAAAGTCGAGGTAAAATGTAATAATGAAAAAGTGCAAACCTTGTATTTTCCCCCTCCATTTTGGACTCACCTTAACCTATTTTCTCAAATGCAATAACTAATACACAAGTAGTGTGTTTTTTGTAAAAAAAAGTTGGTATTCTAAACCTAACCTAATTGTTAGGAAAAAGGTATCTCAACCTTGCAATTATGAGAGGTTACTATTTATATAGTAAGTTTACATTTGAGCATGAGCATGTCTAATTTTTTTATAAAGCTACAAAATTTCCAAATAAACATGCTGGTAACTTTTCAACCCAAGATCATGTCTAGATTTCAAGATATTAAAGTTTCCCTTTTTTAAAATTTCGAACTCAAATTTGAGGCATTTAGACGTTGTTTTAGGGCTCGAATGTGGTCATAACCAACATAGCAAGTAATAGCTTGATAGAGTACTTCACAATATTTCCAATGGTTGAAACAATTCATCAATCAACATCCTGGATCAAAAGTTGTGGCCTCCAAAAATTAGATCTCTTGAATTGAAAAATGTTAACGGGTTCAGATATTAGCCTATTCTATGTTGCTTTTATGCATACTTTCAGACACTTTTAGATATACCTTTCAGACAATACTCCTATGCTATGCTATATTTTCATGTTCATTATACAACCTTGGACCTAAATCATAGTAATGGAAATATGGTTATAATATAGTAGCATTGCATAGTTTATGTGTGAGTATGCATGGAATGTGGATGGAATTATGTGTTTAATTATGGTAGTTAGCTTTGTGTATATGTTTTGTGGATTAACTCCTTACAGCTCAAAAAAATTGTAGCATGTAGCAACTGGAAGCTATAACCCGCAACAAAAGGAAGACTGGGACAACGAAATAGGGGAAGTGTCAGATTAAGTTGAATGCAATAACTACTGTATGAAGACACCAGATGAAGTTGAAAATGCATCATTATGACAAGTTAATAAAGTGTTGGAGAAGAAGAGCTCTTTTGCTGATAGGATTCTGAATAACTGTTTCTGTGTTTTATATGCAATTCCGTTTTATCGAGTTTTAATTCTATTAGGACTCTTCTTTCTTTTCAATTATAGTTTGAACAATTCAATCTTAACTATATGCTCTGATATCTAGGAGTGGAAGTTAATGATTGCAGTTAGTTGTTACTTGGAATAAACTCCCTTGTGCTTGTATATAGCTAGTGGTTGAGTCCTTAGATAAGTTAGTTGATTTTTAGTATTTCCTTATCAGTTGCTTTTCAATTTCAGTTACTATCTACATACATGTTGGTTATTCAAAATGATTTCATTGAATACATTCTGTGAAGAATATTTTGTGTAATCTTTTGTGATGTGAAATGAATGAAGTTCAATTTCACATGGATGTGTAGAATATGATATTTAGATTTGGTTCTAGTTAAGTGAGGACAACCACTTGAGAAAACCACTCAAGGTAACTTGTTCTTCACTTCATTTATAGTTGTTTGTTCAAGCCACTCAAGGTAACTGTTCTTCACTTCATTTATAGTTGTTTGTTTATGTTTAATTAGTTATTTTTGTTCATCATTGTTTCATAAATTTCATGCAAGTTAGAATAGATCTTCATATTTTGATTATCAGTAATGAATGTTCATGAGCATGCATGTATTCAATTAATTTGTAGTACTCTGGAGGTTAGAATAAGTTTAGTTGCCAATTTGAGTAGTTATGAGTTAGTTCAGTAATTCTTTATTAGCAGTAGTTCAATTATAGGGTTAAGTTGTAGGCACCCATAGCCATTAGCTCTAGTTTGTTTCTTTCACTATTATGCAATTCTATAAATTTCCAGCAAGTTGAACACCTTGAATAGGATAAGCTAGGTAGTCTTAGGTCTTTGAAGGCACATACAATGCAACACCATCAAAAGTTTACAAACCTTGGGTTGACATTTTAATGTAGTCTTTGAAATGTTGAGTGGACTGTTCAGCTAGACATACCTTTGAATTGTGTAGGTTCTACCAAGTTCAAAATACATTAGTTTAGACTCTACATTTTTGGCGTTGTTGTTGGGGATGGTGCTATCTTCAAAGACATGTTTTCTGAGCTTTCATAGTTTACATTTTGTTTTCAACATTAGGACTATTAAACTTAATTTTTTTCACAACACCAAAAGATACACTAACATTGTGCAGGACCGCTACTATATAAAGCCATATTTCATGTATGTAGGCAGAGAAACTCTTTGGGCAAATTACTTCCCTCTACATGCCAAGAAGACATAGCAAAAATTGGTGAATCCAGTACTCAGAGCGAGGGTAATACTGAAGAAGAAATTTCCCATCACCAACATCTAGCACACAAACAAAGGGGACATACCGAACCATGGGTGATGCAGTGGATGATCCTGAACGACCAAACTTTGAGTTCCCAATCACCAATCAAGAAAGGGATACTGTGTTGAAGAATATCCCTCCTTCAGCATTACCAGTATTTTATGGGTTGGTGACTAAAGACCCATATACATTTATGTTTGAATTTGATGTCCTATGTAAAATTTATGACTATACTTTTGATGCTCATAGGCTCAAACTCTTCCTTGCCACTCTAAAAGATGCAACCCTAAGATGGTTTATGGGATTAGGCAAGGATGTTGTTCCTGATTGGGATACTATGAAAACAGTGTTCTTGGAGAAATACCAAGACTATTGTAGAGGAATTGATAGGAGGAGAGATGAAATTTTCAGAATGTCACAAAAGGAGGATGATCCATTAGAAGATAATGTGGAGATATTTTAGTTTTCCTTAAAGAAAAACCCAGAGAACAAGTTGTCTAAAGAATCCTTCAAGTTAGTATTTTTGAGGGGAGTCAATGAGGACTGTGTGGATGCCCTCAAACTCATTGGACAAGGGGATATCTCTCAAATACCATGTGAATACATATGAAAAGTCTTCATGAATTACTCCAGGACTTCCACTAAAAGACCAAGAGAAGACAGGACATCCACTATTGGCAAATCATCCATAGGAGTTTCAAAGATAGAATTAAGTAATTTTATATCTAACATGAACGAGGACATTATCAACCTTTTAGCAACTCAGTTGGATACTCTCCACATCAAGAAGAAGTAAGAGGAAGTTGAAGAAATGCTCACTGAATACAACCCCAACTATAGGCAAAGGAAAGCAAATTATAAATGCAAGAGGGCGGCTAGTATTCAACAAGACAAAACTGAAAGACCTAATTTTCAGCCACTTGAAGGAGAGGATGGAAATCTATTTTACATATCTCAAAGAAGGTAATGGCAACAAAGACAAAGTATGCAACAAGACCCTCTTAACTTCAACTCATCCTTTCCCATTGGAAATAAAAAAAAATTTGCTTGGAATTTTTAGCCCTAGCCAACTAATCAAAATCAATGGAAAAACCCTCAACAATGGCCACAACCCCAACAAAATTGGAACCAACAACAACCAAATCCTTGGTCACAACAAAAATTCTAGGGTTCCAACTACAACCCCTAATGTCCAACACAATAGAACTAGTGGCAACCTCAATGGCAAAAAGGTCAACAGTGGCAACAACAAAACATGAACTATCAACAACCTATGCTTCCTCCTCAACCCCAACAACAAGCCATTATGCCTCCATCAAATCCTACATCCTATCCATTCAAGCCACCACAAATACTTGCCCAATCTACACCTTACCCTAACAACAAGCTTGTCTAATAGACTTATACTAACAAAGCTATGCAATACCCCACTTATGGGGTAGAGGTGAGTGATGTCCACCTCAGATCCGGAAAATAACTTGTTGGACTTCATCCCCTCAAATCACTGAGATGGAGGATGAGGAACCTATAGTTGAAGCTTTAGGAAAAACACCTTTGGAACCTGAGTCAAATTAGGTACACCAAACTACCTCAATTCCAAAGCCTCCTTTTCCTAAACGCTTAGCCATTCAAAAGCATCACACACAAGTTGAGACAGACCTGTTGGGTCAACTTAGGGATGTCAATATCAAGATCCCTCTCATCCAAGCTATTAAGGACATTCAAATTTATATTAAAGCAGTAAGGGACCTATGTCTTAAGAAACCAGGGAGGAAAAGGAAGGATCCTCAAACAATACATGTATTAAGAAACCTTGTAGATATCATGTTAGGGAACATAACTGTCCCTAAATACACAGACCTTGGTAGTCTAGTAGTGGACATTAAGATTAATGGGACCCTTATTAAGAACACCTTAATAGACTTAGGGGCATAAATCAATGTTATGACTAAAGAAACAATGCAATTACTTTGGTTAGCCAACCTTAGACCTACGCAAACTGTTCTACAATTGGCTGATAGGTCAACAGTTAAGCTTGAAGGAATCATTGGAGATTTGGTTATTGCCTTAGATTCTTGGGAATATCTTGTTGATTTCATAGTTTTATAGCCAAAGGTTAATCTTGCAGGATACCCACTCATCCTAGGTAGACCATGGTTAGCTACAACTGATGCATTCATAGGTTGTAGATCTAGCAATATGATAATATCTAATGGGACTGTAACAAAGGGATTGGTACTCTATCCGCCAACCCAACCTTATGTTGATCTTGAGCAAACTATTTGGCCCACTTTGGATGAGGAAGACAATTATTTCTTGTAGACATTGATGACTATAGAACATAACTCTCTATTGGGTGATCGGGATGAAGATGAGCTCATTGCTCACATAATACAGAATGATTGTGGCAAGAGCCCGCAGCAACAGGATTGTCTCGCATGCCTACAAGACCCCTTGCAAATTATTATACCCACCAATTCCTCATAAGAAATATCTCATATCTTTCATTCCATACTTCCACAACAGTTTGTACCAATTATTCCAAGCCTTGACCTCTCATCTATGCAAGAATCCTCCAAGGAATTAGAAGTCATGCTAGTAAAAATGTTGAACATAAACAATGCATTGATAGAAGAGCAATATAATTCCCTGCACATAATGTTGCAGGCACATGCAACAACATATGCATGGGATTGCCATGATATGAAAGGAATAGATCTTGACTTATGTATGCATAGGATTTATATCAATGATGGTTATAGACCCATTAGACAACCTCAACGACGAATGAACCCTACCCTGAGAGACATAGTCAAAGCTGAATTTCAAAAACTCCTTGATGCAAGCTTTATCTATCCTATATCTAACAGTGAATGGGTCTCACCTTTGGTCATTGTCCCCAAGAAAGGTGGAAAATTGAGAGTTTGTGTAGATTACAAGGAATTGAATACAACCACTAGGAAGGACCACTTTCCATTGCCCTTTATAGATCAAGTTCTTGAATCTTTAGCTAAGAAGAAGTACTTTTCATTCCTAGATGGTTTTAGTGGTTACAATCAGATAAAAATTGCTCCAAAAGATCAGGAAAAAACTACTTTCACCTGTCCTTGGGGTACTTATGCCTATTATGTTCTGCCCTTTGGTTTATGCAATGCTCCAACTACTTTTCAGATGGTCATGCTCAACATCTTTTCTGATTATACTCATGACTGTATGGAGATATATATGGATGATTTCACCACATATGGGGGAAAATATGAGGAAGTCCTCAGCAATCTGGAAAAAGTATTAAAAAGACGTAAAGAACGCTTGTCACACAACAATGAAAAGTGCTTTATGATGATGACTCAGGGAATTATTTTAGGGAACTTCATATCTAGTGTAGGGATTCAGGTTGATCCACATAAGATATAAAATATTTCTACATTACCTATTCCACAGTAGCAAAGAGATATTAGAAGTTTGCTTGGCCATGTAGGCTACTACAAGAGGTTTATTAAAGAATTTAGTAAGATTGTTGCACCAGTGTTTTTCTGAGTAAAGACATTGAATTTGAGTGGACATCAGAGTGCCAACACTCCTTTGAAGAGATAAAGAAAGCCTTGACTCAAGTACCTAGTTTGAGGGGGGGAAATTGGACCTTACCCTTTCATATACATACAGATGCCTCATATTTTTCTAAATTGGAGTAATTTTAGGTCAGAAAGAAGGTAACAAACAGTATGCAATTTACTACATTAGCAAGAATTTTCAAGGAGCAAAGCTGAATTATACTATTACAGAAAAGGAGATGTTGGTAGTAGTATATGCCATCAATGAATCTAGGCATTACATTACTGGTTATTCAATTTTTTTCCATGCAGACCATACAACTATTAGATACTTGATGAACAAACCTATATTTGGGGGTAGATTAGTAATATGGCTACTCCTTCTACAAGATTTTGATATTACAATAGTGGAAAAACCTGGTAAGGCTAATGTAGTGGCAGATTTTTTGTCAAGATTGCCAACATTGTCAGTTGAAGGAGTAGTGGATGATTCATTTCCAAATGAACATTTGTTTGCTCTAAATGTGCATATACCCTGGTATGTTGAAAATTCCAATTATTTAGTAATAGGGTAGATTCCATCACATTTTTCTCCAAGGGAAAAGAGATAGCTGGTACACAAGTTTTTTCCATACTCTTGGATATTAGCTTATTTTTTTTACATTGGCCCTAAAAACATCATTAGAAGGTGTATAAGGGAAGATAAAATCTTTGATATCATGAAGGCTTGCCATGATGAGCCATGTGGAGGTCATTTTGCAGCAAAAATAACAACATTTAAAATACTCACAATTGGTTATTATTGGCTAAATTTGCACAAGGATTTTGTTAAGTATACAAGAAGTTGCGATAGGTGTCAAAGAATGGATAAGCCAACCAAGAGTGATGAAATGCCATTATAGCATCAATTAACACTAGCTCCTTTTGAAAAATGGGGTCTAGACTTTATTGGACCAATCTCACCTACTTCCAACAACAAGGAATACATTCTAGTTTGCACTAACTATCTGACTAAGTGGGTAGAAGTAAAGGCCTTACAGTTTTCTACAGATGGCAATGTGGCTAAATTCTCATATGAGGACATTTTTACTAGGTATGGAATACCTAAGGACAAATTACTTCAGACCTCATCACCAAACTAGTTCAAGAATACTAAATTAGGTACAAAAGTCCACACCTTATCACCCTTAGGCCAATGGTCAGGTGAGGGTTACAAATAGAGAAACTGAAAGTATTCTAACCAAAAAGTTGTAGTTACATAGCAAAGATTGGGTTGCAAGGTTACCAGAAGCAGTATGGGCATATAGAACAACTTGGAAAACAATAACTATTTTTACACCCTATGAGCTAGTGTATGAAAAAACAAGTCATTCCAATTGAGTTTGAATACAAGACATTAAGCACAACAGTGGAGCTTTAAATGAATCTAAAAACAACTTAAAAGGAGAGGTTACATAATTTAAATGGACTGGATGAAATCAGGATGGAGGCAAACTATCACACTAAGATAGTACAACAACAAAGGATGAAGTGGCATGATCAATATATCAAAACAAAGGAATTTAATGTAGGGGACTAGGCATTATTATATGTTTCAAGGTATAAATATTTCAATGGGAAACTCCAATCTAGGTGGTTGGGACCTTATGAAATTAGTCAATTCTATCCTAATGGAGCAGTCAAGTTGTACACCATAGATGCAATTAGATTCTCTCTTCTAGTTAATGGCCACATATTGAAGTTGTATAAGAAACCAATACAGAGAGAGTTTTATTTTATCCTTGTTTCAACAATATAGTGCTTGCGATGATTCAAATACAAGTTCAGACACACAAAGTGATATCTCAACAGCACATGACATATCGAGTACTACAAGTGACCCAGTGATTGAGCTACACAACTCAATCCTTGAGATCACTCAGGATTGATTCCTTATTTTACCTCACAAGCACACACAACATAATTATAATGATGTTTATACTTTCTCTAGAGGGACCTGTTTTCTATTTTAACTATTACATATTCAGAAAGGGTCTTGTTGTAGTAGGGACCTATAGCATAATAGTTGTCAACATTCAAAAAGGGTCTTGTTGTCGAAGGTACCCATAGCACCATCTAGCAGAAAACATTTCAAATTACTTAGTGCCATATTAACTGCAATTCACATGCTTTCACCTCAAAATTATCACATGCACTATCCATATTTTCATAATAAGTACTATTAATATGATTCTTTTATTTCTTGCTACCAATTCAAATTTTAAAAATTCGAGTTGTCACATCATCAACTATTATCTGTCTATTTCGTTTCATTACCTTGCATCCACTACCTCACAATTCATTCACCTGCAGTTATTTTTTATCACATCAAATCATATTTTGCATACATGCTATTCAATTTACACGCGCGGAAATTAGCTAGTCCCTTCCAATAGGTACGCAAGGTACGCTATCATAATTACCATAAATTTATTTAAGCTTTTATTATATCTTTTATATTAAATTATGCATGCAAAATATTCATACCATTAATATCCATAATTTCTAATCATACCCTTCCCAATCACGAGTTGAAGTGAGTTCATTTCAAACAATAAGTTGGGGGACGATACAACTCAGTCATTTTTTTTAATTCTAACACCTAAACCAAATGCAATAGATAGATATGACATGCAAAACCCTCCTAAAATTACACCTACTTTTGTTGATACTTTCAATTGCGAATTCCCAATCCTATGAACTTGAGCTAAGTCCAACCTTGAGTCGTACCTAGGACCTATTTTTGAGCTCAATTAAGATGATACTAAGAAGGGGAGTTGCATTTATGGTATGGTAGTGAAAGTGCATGAGGATATAGTGGAAAGGAGAAGGGTTTTGAAGGTGGTAGGGTGGAGTTGAGATAAATTTTCAAGGTTAACACATTGAGAAGAGTAAAGAGAGTCATAATGGGAGGCGATGTTATCAAGAGAGAGTCGTCGACTCACAAGGTACAAAGAGGCTCTCTCTTCCATGGTTTTGGGCTAATTTCACTTCCTATATTGTTAGATATCTTACTTGTGATGGTAGGAAAAAGATTTTGTATACTGTACATTTTTAATTGCTTAATCACCTTCGGCACAATAGGCTGGTCAATGTGCCAAATTTCCTTTATAATATGTTGAAAATAATGGCATCAGAGTATCAAAGGAAACAAAGTGACACTGCCCTATCACACCACTATTTGATTTCCTTACTAGTAAAAAGAAGCTTAAGAATTCAGTACCCACAAGTAGACTGAAAATATTTTAAGGAATGTGGAGATATTAATAGTTTACTAGATGCACTTGTGGTACTTGAGACTTTAGAGCCACAAGATGAACCTGTAAGAGAATGTCTTCATGTCTCACCTATAGCTTCACCTACCCATAGCCAAGGTGAGAACGAGGAGCATAATGTGACAGAGTCTAGATCACTAGTAGTGGAAGAAATTCCATCTTCTTCAAAACCACAAAAACCCAAGAGAAGAAGAGGCGGTACATCCACATCATCCACACCTAAAATAGAAAATAAAAAGAAGGATGTTCAAAAGAAGAAAAAGGATGTTAAAAAGGAAACATCTACACCTAGAGGTTTAGGCATATTAAAGAAACAAGGTGTCATGAGAGGAAGTGTAGAGAAACCTGAAGAAGAGGAAAAGAGCAAAGAACAACAGGAGGAAGATGTCATGTTAGTAGAGACATACTCTAAAGGGAAGGGATATATCCTTGGTAATGTAAATACACTTGTGAAGAGGAAGAGATACGTGTCTACCACTTCTGATTCAAAATTAGAAGATGTGTTTGTTGCTAAGAAAACACAAAAGAAAGCCCTAGATAGTCCTACCTATGAAGACTATTAAGGGGGAGGTAATGAGTAGTTTATGAAAACACAAGAAATGTATATAGAAGAAAGAAATGTTAGGAAGGAGCTCCAAGAAGCCTTGGACAAAATCAAACATTTGGAAGAGTTAGTGCAGAGCTATGAAAATAAGGACAAGGAAAGGGAAACAAAAATACAAGAAATGGAGGAAAAATTGTAAACATATAGCCATGGTACTAAACTTGATTTGTTGGCACAATTGACCATTACTAAGACTAGTGATGGAGAACTGACAGTACAAAATCAGAGACCTCCTCCCATAAGAACTCGAATTCACCATACAACCTTGTCACTTAGTTATCAACTATGGAGAGTGACTGATGAGTTTGCAAAAGAAAAGGAAAAGTGGAAGAAAGAAAAATAAATTTTGATTGAAGAACATGCTAAGGAGCTCGAAAAGAAAGAGATTGAGTTAAGAAGATCAATAGTCAAGTTAGAAGAAGTGGAAGAAAAACTACACATATCATAAGATGCAGACCTCCAACAAGGACATATGCACTATTTTTGTAGGAAAGAATTATGAGTTTTTAGTTTAGTAGGCTAACTAGTAATCAATCAATTGGGATGAGAATTTGTTTTGAATTTCTTAATGTTTTTGTTGGTTCTACACTTGAGGAGTGGGATTAATTGCGTGAATACTATTTACACAACTATGTGGTGCCAGATGAAACAAAGTGGAATCCTCTTATGTTTGTAGGGGATCTCCCAGTAAGGGAACTAGCATCTTAGTACATAAAAGAACAATATAGGGGTGAAATAATGGAAGAATATGAGGAGAGGGAGAAATTAGTTTCTCTCCACATAAGGAAAAAATATAAAGACCTTGATGCAATTATAGATGAATGGTTGAAAATCCTAGATCATAAAGGTGTAAGCAGAAAAATAATGAAACTAAGGACAATAGACTACAAAAAAATGCAAACATTAGTTGTGGGTTTGGGTCAGCAATGCTACAGTTATATGTAGAGCTGATGGAACAACTTGACCCCAAAGTAGTAGAGAAAGGAACCTCATTCCATGTACAATTTTACCACCATGCTTGAAAGGGTACACAGATACATGAGAATTGGTGTTGATATAGGGATTCACTGGGTACCACTCACATTTGAACCACCTATGCTACTCTATCCAGTTCCACATTGGACTGGGGAGAAAGGTGAGGAATGTGAGAGAGATGGGAATATTCGGATGAGACAACTTGCAAATTACAATGGTTTTTACTTAAAGCAGATATAGGGAATTGATGTTGTCGTGAACCTCAAGGAGATCATCTTGCGATATAATCTGTACCCCTAGTGTTTTACTTGAGGACACATAAAAGTAAAGTTGGGGGGAATGATGGGTTCAGTTATTAACCTATTTTCTGTTGCTTTTATGCATACTTTCAAATAATTTTAGATATACCTTTCAGACAATACTCTTGAGCTATGGTATCTTTTCATGTTTATTATACAACCTTGGACCTAAATCATAGTAGTGGAAATATGGTTAGAATATAGTAGCATTGCATAGTTTATGTGTGAGTATGCATGATATGTGGATGGAATTTTGTGTTTAATTATGGTGGTTAGCTTTGTGTATATGTTTTGTGGATTAATTCCTTACAACTCAAAAAAAATTGTAGCACATAGCAACTAGAAGTTGTAACCCATAGCAAAAGGAAGGTTGGGACAATGAAACAAGGGAAGTGTCAAATTAAGTTGTTGAATGCAATAACTACTATATGAAGACACCTGATGAAGTTGAACGTGCATCATTATGACAAGTTAATAAAGCGTTGGAGAAGAAAAACTCTTTTGCTAATACGATCTTGAATAATTGTTTGTGTGTTTTACATGCAATTTTGTTTTACAGAGTTTCGGTTCTATTAGGAATCTTCTTTCTTTTCAATTATAATCTGAACAATTCAATCTTAACTATATGCTTTGATATCTAGGAGTGGAAGTTAATGATTGCAATTAGTTGTTACTTGAAATAAACTCCCCTGTGCTTGTATATAGTCGATGGTTGAGTCCTTAGATAAGTTGGTTGATTTTTAGCATTTTGTTATCAGTTCCTTTTCAAGTTCAATTACTATCTACAAACATGTTCGTTATTCAGAATGTTTCCATTGAATACAATTTGTAATGCCCTCCCAAGAATACATTGATAACATGCAACTAAATAACTTATTTGGTAAGTAAATGATAATAAAAGAAAGATTGCTCTTAATTTTTAAATTGTTATGAAAATAATGAAGTTTTTGCCTCTATAAATGAACAAAAGAATTATTTATAAATTAGATATTTGCAAGGCCAATTCATTAATTAATTTTTCAATTTAAGAAAGCAAAGAAATATTAGTGCTAACGAAAAAAATATTCTCTTGCTACAGTAGTATCCTTACATAACTAAGGTATCCAATAATCATTGATAATCATTAGTTTAGCTAATGATCCATCCTAATAAAATATTGCCAAATATTAGTGTTCTAATTATTAACTTTGGTGATGTGCAATGAATGAAGTTCAATTTCACATGGATGCATAGAATCCGATATTTAGATTTGGTTCTAGTTAAGCGAGGACAACCACTTGAGTAGGCCACTCAAGGTAACTGTTTTTCACTTCATTTATAGTTGTTTGTTTATGTTTAAGTAGTTATTTTTGTTCATCATTGTTTCATAAATTGCATGCAAGTTAGAATAGATCTTCATATTTTGATTATCAGTAATGAATGTTCATGAACATACATGTATTCAGTTAATGTGTAGTAATCTGGAGGTTAGAATAAGTTTAGTTGCTAGTTTGAGTAGTTCTAAGTTAGTTCAGTAATTCTTTATTAGCAGTAGTTTGGTTATAGGTTAAGCTATAGGCACCCGTAGCCATTAGCTCTAGTTTCTTTCTTTCATTGTTATGCAATTTTGTAAATTTCCAACAAGTTGAACACTTTGAATAGGATAAACTAGGTAGTCTTAGGTCTCTGAAGGCATATACAGTGCAACACCATCACAAATTTACAAACCTTGGGTTGAAATTTTAATGTAGTCTTTGCAATGTTGAGTGGATTGTTCAACCAAACATACCTCTGAATTGTGTAGGTTCTAGCAAGTTTACAGTACATTAGTTTAGACTCTACAAATGTGAAAACATATTAGACACATAAAAGAGTTGTAAGGGGGAGTTACACTTGTTCGTGTGTTTTGACACATCATAGGAATCTTTGATTGAAGATAAATTGGGTGCCACTTTTTGGGTGGTTTTAGTTCATGGTTTCGTCATGTATTGTATCTCCTATATATTAGGTGTTTGATTTGGAGGTTATGTGAGTCTTATAGATGTTGAGTTGCCTCTAGATCTCTGGTTAGTGATACTACTATGAAAGCTTGTACTCTACAAGCATATTGTAATCTTGTTGATTTCTTAATATTGGACAACTTTTAGAGTGTGGGGTTTTTCTACCAAAAGGGTTTTCCCCACATAAATCACTATGTTGTAATTGAATGGTATTTATGTTTATTTTTTATAATTGTTGTAATGGTCTGAAAAAAATTTGCATAACCCTCCTCTCAAGATTAGTGTAGAAAGTTCTTTTGCTATCTTAGCTCCCTTACACTAATCCTACCTTCACACATTCCCAAGGGCTAGTCTCGTCTACATTTTATCTAATTATTTTCCTAAGTCAAATCTATGACATAGAAATGATCCCATGATTTCCAAGTTCAAATTTTATCTTGGCACAAGCGAACTCCCTTCCAACTAGTCACTATTTGGAAACTTGAGTGTGAAATATTTAAACATGCACACTATGGTATTATATAAAGGAAAACCCTAATTCATTGTGCCCATCTAAATTTTAGGTCAAGGAGCTTTAAGGAATAATTTTAAGACAATAAAATTTGCATATTGCATTAGTATGACATGAGCATTACCTGTGAATGTTATATTATTGATTCACATGTCTTTATTTATTATACCATTAAATTGATTCCAAGGGTTTGAGTAAAGAGAATATTGTCACACAACAAGCTCACCAAGGTGTTCATGAACACCACTATTTTTTCAAAAATAGGTTTAGATACCTAACATGAGTAGATTCTAGATGATCAAAAGTGTGAAGATCATTTTCATGGATAGAGGTCAAATTCATAGATAAAAATTAAATTTGCAAATATGGAGATCACTTCTATACTAAAGAAATGGCCTAGAGTGAAGCACAGTAAGTGCTTTTTTACTCTACAAATGTCAAATAATTTTAAACATGAGATATTATATCATCAAATATTCTACATCAAATCTTAGAACAAAAGACACTAATCCTCTTCATTAATTTTAATGCTTATTTGTAAACATATTTTTATAACACCTCAAATCACAATTCTAAAATAATTTATTTATTATAATTAGTTAATCACCCTAAAATATTTGTATAAAGAACTTTTATTTTCCTTCGAATGATTATATTATTATTTTTTAAATCTATCATTTGTTCTTCCATCTCCACTGTTAGATTCAAACGTCTCAAATTAATTGACATTTACATAAGATTGCTACTACTAAAAATAATATTCCCTTTCCCTGCATCTTTATTTTGCACATTGAAATTGATCAAAGCTCTATGTAACTTGAATTACATTACCAAATTCTGAATATGTTTTACCCACATGAAAGTTATAACAATTAATTTATATGATGTTTCATAGCACCAAACTTTAAAACTATATTTTTAACTTCTTTAAATTGGAAGCTTTTCCAATTAAATTTTGACCATCTAAATTTTAGGTCAAGGAGCTTTAAGGAATAATTTTATGACATTGAAATCTGCATATTGCATTAGCATGACATGAGCATTACTTGTGAATGTTATATTATTGATTCACATGTCTTTATTTGTAATACCATTAAATTGATTCCAAGGGTTTGAGTAAAGAGAATATTGTCACACAACAAGCTAGCCAAAGTGTTCATGAACCCCACTATTTTTTTCAAAAATGGGTTTAGACACCTAACATGAGTAGATTCTAGATGATCAAGTGTGAAGATCGTTTTCATGGATAGAGGTCAAATTTGTAGATAAAAATAAAATTTGAAAATATGGAGATCATTTCTATACTAAAGAAATGACCTAGAGTGAAGCACAATAAGTTTTTTTTACTCAACAAATGTCAAAGAATTTTAAACATGAGAAATTATATCATCAAATATTCTACACCAAATCTTAGAACAAAAGGCACTAATCCTCTTCATTAATTTTAATGCTTATTTGTAAACATATTTTTATAACACCTCAAATCATAATTCTAAAATAATTTATTTATTATAATTAATTAATCACCCTAAAATATCTGTATAAAGAACTTTTATTTTCCTTTGAATGATTATATTATTGTTTTTTAAATCTATCATTTGTTCTTCCATCAAGCCACTGTTAGATTCAAACGTCTCAAATTAATTAAGAGACATTTACATAAGATCGCTACTACTACTTAAAATATTATTCCCTTTCCCTTCATCTTTATTTTGCACATTGAAATTGATCAAAACTCAGTGTAACTTGAATAGCATTACCAAATTCTAAATATGTTTTACCCACATGAAGGTTGTAACAATTAATTTCTATGAACCTAGAGTGAAGCACAATAAAGTTTTTTTTACTTGACAAATGTCAGAATTTTAAACATGAGATATTATATCATCAAATATTCTACATCAAATTTTAGAACAAAAGGTGCTAATCCTCTTCATTAATTGTAATGCTTATTTGTAAACATATTTTTATAACACCTCAAATCATAACTCTAAAATAATTTATTTATTATAATTAATTAATCACCCTAAAATATTTGTATAAAGAACTTTTATTTTCCTTAGAATGATTATATTGTTATTTTTTAAATCTATCATTTGTTCTTCCATCTCCACTGTTAGATTCAAACGTCTCAAATTAATTAAGAGACATTTACATAAGATCGCTACTACTACTTAAAATAATATTCCCTTTCCCTGCATCTTTATTTTGCTCATTGAAATTGATCAAAAATCAGTGTAACTTGAATTGTATTACCAAATTTTGAATATGTTTTACCCACATGAAAGTTATAACAGTTAATTTCTATGATGTTTCATAGCACCAAACTTTGAAACTATATTTTTAACTTCTTTAAATTGGAAGCTTTTCCAATTAAATTTTGACTAAAGGAAAAGCTTCTCCAAAATCAAGTAAAAAAATTGAGTTCTTTTTATGGTGAATTTAATTGAGTGGTGCTACCAATCCATATTGAAGGAATACCTTGGAAAAAGATGCAATGCATTGCCTTAATAGTAAGATGATTTTGAATTGAAAATATGGTGAATTTAATTGAGTGATGCTAGCAATCCATATTGAAGGAATACATTATAAAAAGATGCAATGCATTACTATAATAGTAAGCTAATTTTGAATTAATATTTCATAATTCTTTAATTGTTGGATGAGTAAACATGAATTGTGTGTGTGTGTGTGTGTGTGTGTTTTGTGTGTGTGTGTATTGGGAGTGCTCCCAATTTAGGTCTCGCTCTTTTTAGTATCTATCTATATTATAGATCATCTTGCCTTCTAATGGTGATCTTTATGATTTGTGATTTAATATTATAGTTTTTAGTCTACCACATTGTCTGGAATGATCTAGATAGATTCTCCAAATACAACTCTAGTGATATCACTTAGTGCATTATCATAGCTTGCGGTAATGTTAATTCATGTTTTATGACATGTACTCTTAAATGCCCTCCAAAACTCTACTCAATCTCCACTATATGTCAAATACACATTTCTAGTGGCACAAAGCAATATGGAGACATCATATGTTGTGTCATCCATTGTTGTTTTTGTCAAGAGTCTAGACACCTATAAACCAAACTATGAAAGTATACTCACAACTTATAGTGTGCTCAAGTGTTTCAGTGTCATTTCATTTGTACTTAAACTAGTAGAGCTCCATGTGAATCAATGGTGTATGGAGCAAAGTCTTGGCATCCAAATTTGATCATTACATTTGATAGTGTAGATCATAACCATCAAAAGGTAGTCACAATGAAGCTCAATTGTGTCAACTTCCATAATGGTTCTTAGCCTTCATAGCTTTGCAATATTTATGTATTAAAATACGTGTCTATCTAATATGATATCAAACATCATTGCATAGATGTAGCCAGTAAAAGACAAGACAATATCTCCTCGAGATTATGGTATGTATTAGGAATTTAGAACACACATTAAAAACTTTGTTCCAATTTTGTAATATTTCCCATTCACGTTTCTCTAATCAATATTCGTCCTCTATGATTTATTGTCAACGGTGCTTTCATGTAAACACTTTTTACATTCTCAAAGCTTCAATTGCTATCCCATAAAATCTCGTTCAAGTAGAAACCCAATAACCTAATGATATTGTGCTATACTTTATTTGTGTATTTTGTTGGTGATGGTATTTCAAGTTAAACATATTGAGTTGTAACAGTAAAGCTTATCTTAGTATATATCTAATCCTACAAATATATCCTAAGGTAATGATATTCAAGTTGAACTAATTTGGACATTGTAGTAGAAGGTAAACAAGCATCTTAAAGTTTCCTATTTTCAAGACCATGTAAAAGACTTGATTTTATTTTATTCAATTATAGTCTATGATTTGTCTCAATCATTATTATATATTATGGTTTTTAATATTGTCTTGATCATATCTATCCTCATCTTGGTACTAGCATTTGCCTCTTCACACATCATCTGAATCAATTTCCTTTTAGCCAAAAAAGGTGCATAAAATGCAAGCAAACATGATACAAGAACAAACTCAATTCTTTGGCAAAATGCTAGGAGATTATGTTAACAATAAAAGAAAGGTTAGCTTTACTCAATAGTATTGTCACCTATTAGGAGAAAAAGCATGTGAAAGGTCTTGGCAATTGTGCCTCTATTAAATGCCGCATATGCAAAAATTGCATGTCTGTGTAGAGGAGGTATTTAAACCACAATATATGGGAGCATTAATCCTAACCTTTTGATTTTTAGGACTATTACAAAAGATGCAATCATATTTATTTCAAACCAATATCCTTTATTGATACAACATTACTAAGGATTTGCAAACAGCATCCAACATGATGAATGGTATAAAAGACTCAAATTTTATCAAATACCCCTAAGCATTTGATTCATATTCTTGGAATAAACTATCCTAGCAAGCAACATAGGCTATGAAATTTTGTGTGTATGGCATGTCATGTTAGGAATACTTTGTAACTACATATTGCAAAGTTTTTGTGATTATTGTTGGTGGATATGAAACAACATTGTTATGATAATTTGCAATAGGTTACACCTTAAACAACTTGCATGATACAACCATATGATTCCAATATTCTAGTTGCTAGTTTATAATGCTCAATCAATGTGCCAAGCCACGCATGACTTATGAATCCTCAATTCTTACATCAAAAATGCCAATACACCAATCCTCAATTCATAATGCATCAGAAGTGCCATACAATTATAATTATACCACTAAGTGCATTTTTATGGATTGTGGTAATGTTGATTCATGTTTAATGACTTGTAGTGCTACTAAATACTCTCCAAAGGTTTGCTCCATCTCCATCAAATTTTACACACATTTCTAGTGGCACAAAGCAATCTAGGGACATCATATGTTGCATCATCCATCATTGTCTTCATCAAGATTTTAGACACCTATAGACCAAACTACTTAAGTCTACTAACAACTTACAATATTCTCAAGTGTTACAGTGTAATTGTCTTTGTGCTTAAGGGACATAGCTCCCATATGAATCAATGGGATCCCCTCAAAGGTTGAGGTGCAATACCCTCATGGTGTATGAGACAATGCCTTGACCCAAATTTGATGATTATATTTGACATTGTTAAGCATAACCTTCAAAGGTATAGTCACAATGAAGCTCAATTATGTCAACTTCCATAATGGTTCTTAGCCTTCATAGCTTTGTAATATTCATGAGTAAAAATATTTAGATTGTAGATCATCTTGCCTAACAAAGGCAATCTTTGTGATTTGTGACTTTATATTACATGTTTTTGGTCTACCACATTGTCTGATATGGTTTAGATAGATTCCCTATCTTGTCTCAATGATATATCAAATAGTTGTACAAATAATTTGAAGGATGGCATCATAGGTAAAAACAAGAAAGTTATGACATTTGAGCATATTGAACCATTGCTAATCAATTTGGATTTGTTTTTATTTATTTGAATTTTAATCTAGACAAGTACTTGCCTTTGGAATAAGACTATTATAGTTGAAGTTGGACTTGATAGTAAGATCTCTAGTAAGGTAGTGGTAATTGATTTTATTTCTTATGATAAACTTTTGTTAGATATTGATGACCAAGCAAGTTGTTAATAAAGCAACTTTATAGATTGATTAGTTGATTTATGATTGCCAAAAATATAATTGACAATAATTATTTAAAGATAAACAAATATTGTTTATTATAATTACTTTGCAACATAGTTGAAATATAATTGATAACAACTAATTATAATAAAGCAATTTTATTTGCAAATAGTGGCATGGTATGATGGTTAAGTTGTGGTGTTGTTCTTGCCATCAAGGTTCAAACCCCACTAGGGTGTAATTGTTGATTGTTTAAAAATGGAGATGAGGTCCCCCGTTTGTGACCTCACCGGTTCATAACTTCAAGTCAAAAGTGTTTACTCTTAAAAAAAAAAATCTATTTAGTTTAGATAGTAAAGATCATAAATATTTGATATAGTATTCAAAATATTATATTTATTTAAAATTATAAAGATGTAATGATTGTAAAATTGAAATAAAAATTTACAACCAATTGAAACAATCTTGTCTCTATGGGAGGGTCTATTACTCAATATGATGCATAGATAAATGTAAAAGTTAAAATCCAAAAAGAGCAATCCACAATAAATTAAACAAACCACCACAATAACATTAAAAATCACACTAGTTAAACCTACCATAAAATAAACTCTCTTCCTCAAAGGCAATAAAGATTATTATCAATAATTTGTCAAATAGAACAAGCTCAAATTATAAATCCTTGGGGCTTTCATGGTGGGGGGTCAAATAATAAATACTTAGGACTTTCATGGTGGAGGGTTGTGTTAAGTTCCCCACAAAAATTAATTCAGATAAACTAACACTCATTTGTTGTTGAGGCACTAGGCAAGTGAATATCTTGAGTGACTTTAATGGTAGAGATAGCCCTTGATGCATATGAGCTGAGGGGAAACACCTCACAAGGCAAATATATATTAAAACAAAAAACAAAAAAAAACTATATACAATAAGTAACCTATTATAAAATGAACTCACTTCCCTAAAGGTTGTAAAGGTCATACAACATAAATTACATCAAATATAAAACAAGAGCTCAGCTGCAGCAGGAGTCCTTACCAAATGTTAAAGGGAAGGGATGGATTTGATAGAAAAAAAACAAAATTATAAAGCATTCTTCATGTCGGACTCAGATCCTACATTGTGACACAAATCCCCAAAACATTCTATTGGATCAAAACTATAATCCTAAAATTGCTCCAAAGATAGTTGCTATAGTGTGTTCACACATTGGAAAATGGATGAGTACAAAACATTTTGATCAAAATACTTAACAGAGTTGGGGCAACATGAGACAACTGCAACCCTAAAACAAGAGGAGGCTTCAATTTTCTTTTCAAACCTTATTTTTACAGAATGTTATACGCTTATAGAAGAGAAACATATAAATATCATAAAATTTGCACAAATACCTAAACATCAACGAGCTCATTTAAGCTCTTTTTTAAGGCATATAATGATGAGAACATTACAAAAGATAATCCAAAATGGTGGACGTTTGGAAAGAGCTTTAATCCACTCATCAACATAACCCAACTTTGCACAAGAGGATTAGAGTTTTACTGTGTTACACAAGGACATATCCCCTGCCCCAAAAGCCACCGTCCTCGTCCCCAACCGTCCCCGAGACGAGGGGACGGTCCCTTGCTGTCCCCGAATCAAGCAAATTTGAAGGAAACGACAAGAAACATTTCCAGCTGATTGGGGACAATTCCCCGCCCCCTGTACAGATTAGGGACATTGGAAATGTCCCTCATCGTACCGAGGACGACTAACTATCCCTTGCAGATTGGGAGCTTTCTAAAGGTTGAAAACATTAAAAAATCAATTTTTAAAAAATTTATTTCATCTTTCTGAGGTTGTGCGGGGCTCACGAATTCAAGGCTCTGGTCCAATCAAATACAACCCAATATTTTACCACAACCTTCCACTTTCCAACTCAAGACATCTTCTATCATTATCAAACACTATTTTCTAACAATATGACATACGGAAAAAAAAAAATTGGAACTCCAAAACAAACATAATAGAAGTGGGAGCAGTATGCTTTTATAAGCATTTAGAACTTAGAAGTAAATCTGACCAACTATTAACATGGACTTTTGAAAAGCTTTAACAAATAAATTTTAACAAACTTAGGCTCTAATTACTAGTTACAACTACTAGGCAATTGTAGCAATAAAATCTATTTCGAGAGTACCACCTAGTGAAGTATCTGCATCTCTTAATGTCTAATGCCTCCTCTTTTTTCCTAGTCCTTTGCTATTGCACCTGTTTTATGTTCCAATATTGCTGATCTATTTTTGGTCATTTGTGGAGATTATAAATTTTATAATCTTCCTTCTTTCCTTCTTTCTTTCTACCTTCCTTCCTTTCTTTCTTAATAATTGTTTTAAATGCCAATTAATACTTGACAAGATTAAGTATCTAAAATGTGGAAGTGTAACAATATAATATAAAGAACAAATATGTTGTAGATCCTTTTATAATGCTTTAATAACATTTATTATGCTGTTATACTACTACTCTCGTGATTTATTTACATATTGACATTGTTGTTATCAATTATTAATTTATTGACATATCTCTCTCTTTCCCTCTCTCTCTCTATAATATATTAATAAATTTTGAAAAAATCATATATGTATGTATTTTATATGTCGTCGTCCCCTACAATCCCCTAAAAAATGGCCCCCTAAGAAACGTCCCGGAAATGTGTCCCCAGCCATCCCCCATCCGCGTCACCGAAACGCCGTGGAACATAGGGGTTTTAGCTTTAGGTTTTTGTGTTGTAGGTTACAGTAACACACTAACATGGGACGGATATATACTTCATATTATTTTTTCTTAACCAATCTCCAATCATTTTAAATGCAGACACAAAGAAAAGCAATCTAGCTAGCCCATGACTACGAACCCTTATGGGCCATCTACGAAATAATTAAATTCAAAGAACAGTGCTGGCTTCACGATAGTACTGCATATTACAAAATAAACAGGATGCAGATAATTGAATATTAGGCATCACACAAAATGCAATTAGAATTATTCTACTACTCGTCTGTTCCATAAATTTTATCAAAGAAATTTTTGACACGTGAAATTATATGAATAGTGGCATTTGAACTCAAATGTTGCTTAATTTTTCAAAAGAGTTTAAATTACATAATACTATAAGTTTTTCCCTTTAGCAGTTTTCTCACTATATTAACCATATCGGTGCTCTTCAATATTGAGAAAGCATGCATTGTGGATTGATTCTAAGTTCCCGAGATTGTCGAATTCATTGCGTCAGTAATTGCCAATCATACTAAAATCTCTTTGGCTGAAAGTCTACCATCTTGTGTTTGACTGAATGCCTCAAAGAAATGTGATCTCACGGAATGCCATGATTGCACAATATGCACAAAATGGGTTTATTTGAAGGCTTTTACAAACTTTCAAGCAAATGCAACTGGCAGGTGTAAAGCCAAATTCTACAATTTTTGCCAGCATCCTGTCTGCGTGTGCTAAAATGAGAGTTTTAGAACTGGGTATGGACATTATCAAAGGGTAGAGTAAGGGGAATTAATTGTCAGATGTTACAGTTGCAACTGCCCTGGTAGACATGCATGCAAGATGTGGAGGCATAGACAAGGCACATGAACTGTTTTACATAATTGCTCAAAGTATAATGATAAAGGGTAGAGAAATTTTGTTATGTCAGTTTTATTGTTGTTTCTAAAAGTGCAGTATATTGGTTCCAATGCTGTGTGGAGACGATTTTTCAGGCAGAGTGCCAGAACTAGTCTCAATGGTTGTGGATGTGGATATGGGTGTCATAGGTACAGAAGAATCCAACGACATTTTATTCCCTTCAATTAAAAATTTAACAGCACTGCAATAGTTTTTAGGGCATGTACACAAGCAACATGCTCTTCTGCAAATAATGCACATTCATGACTCCATTAAAAATTCCCATTGACCATGCTTGGAAATAATAATGCACAGAAACAAAACATACTCAATAGATCTGTCCTACATATAAAATGTTAAGAGATGAGATTAATAAAACCATTTATGTTGATTTCACAAGCTCTTCAAAGATGATCTTTCCCAGAACTCATTCAGGAAGGTCTCTGTTTACAATTAAGTTATTAACTACCTTGTTACAATGTTCCTGTGATTCATAATTTGGCAAAGACAAGATAAGGGAGAAAAAGCATGCACAATATTTTTGTCTTATATAGAACACCTTGAAAAGGATGAGATGAATCAAAACATACAAACTAATGATGGTCGACCCTGCCTGCAAATAGAGAATTTGAGCCAATTTTTCATTCCATGGGACCCTTCAAATGCTAAGGCATATCCTATTTTCAAAAGAAAATATTACGGACTAAATATATGTAAAAGAAAGACTGAAATTGTTCAGAAGTTTGACAGTCTGCTAAAATCAACCCTTCAAGAGATATAATTTTAATTTGTAATGCTAAGACAAGATGCATAAATATGCCCAGATACAGTTTACTCTGTATTTTGGGGCAAAAACACATAAATACCACCATACAGCCATCAAACCTGGAAACAGACATTTTGCATGGCATTGATGACACCAGACACAAATGCCGCCTCAGACACACCACCCAGCATGCATAAAACATTTCTACTCATATTGAAAAAAAATTAAAATACAACAAGCACAAAAAATATGTTAGTTTATTCTTATGCATCTGCTTTTCCAAACCCTAAAATGAACACTGAAAAATCATATTAGAAAACCATTCTCTCTGCCAGCACCTTGGGAACAGGGTATGGATGACCAACATTTCAAAATGATAGAGAAATTTTATCAGACAATGCAAGTGAACTGGTAATTGGATAGTGCGGAACTTGAATGAAAGAATGTCAATGCCATTTGAAAACATGTTATTTAAATCCCCCTCTCCTGGAAGCAATTTGATGCATGTCCATACCTTGAGCTGATGCCACCATGCAAGAGAAAACCCAACTGCGTATACTAACATGCAGAACATGTACCTTGCCTGTGAGAAAAAGCAGAAAATATTAGGAACAATTTTAGTATTGAAGCTGGTAGACACTATTGTATCCAATCTTTCAATAAAAGTACTGATAAGGACTTACAAAAAGGGAGTAATTGATAAACTACTGTTTGAGAAAAATGAGACAAACCATTGCTGAAAAAGGAAAAAGAGGGTACCTGACTGTGGGAGGTTGTCCATTTAAACACTGTATCCAACATCAATTTCTTTTGCTTTCTACTCGATGGAAGCAATCTACAAAGCCTTAAAATGCTGTATAGACCTGCTCTTTGATGCCAGTCAAGTGCCAAGAAGAGAAGAAGGCTTCATTTCTTCATTCCCATCACCATTTCCCCTTGTTCAGGATTTTTGTTAGATGTTATCATTGCAACTACCCTGGTAGGCATGTATGCTGCTTGCCACGCAACACCAGCTGCACAGATGTAGGCATGTATGTAGGCTTCATTTCTTCATTCCCATCACTCTTTCCCCTTGTTCAGGATTCTTGTTAGATGTTATCATTGCAATTACCCTGGTACGCATGTATGCTGCTTGCCATGCAACACCAGCTGCACAGATGTGTATGTATGCAACGAGCAAGAAAGAACCTTTGAAAAGCTGTTCAATCTTTTCCTCGCCCTCTCCCCCATTGGATTACTTTTTTTCTGAGATTTTACATAAATGTAAACTAGCATCTTCAACTAGGAAAAATAGCCAATGTCCAACCAGGACCCAGAAGAATCTTTATTTTCCATGCATGAAAAAAACGGAGAGAAAGAAAACCTTAGCAAAATTGTAAAAAATTTCCTCATGCTCATTTGCCATTTTGCTAACATGAAAACATTAGTCCCCACTTACAGGCAGGGACCAATAAACACTGCCACAATATCATAAGATAAGGAATTCAACGGTAACTTCTCATCACAACACTTAATGTTCAATTTGTATCTCCTCAAAGTTTCTACTGCTCCAATTTTCTCTGTGCAGGTGCCCAAGAAAGCCGAAGAGAGTAGGCTGCAAAGGAAGCTGCCAAATCTCCAGCTAAAATTTTTGGAGAGGCACCACCACTTAAGAAATATTGGAATCTTTTATTGCCAAATGACAGCAGCATGTAATTCTGAACATTTTACGTATTATCTCTAAGATTTCTCTCTAGCTTTCAAAGAGATTCTGGAAATTCTGTTCTGAGCAGTGGAGTCTTAATTTTCTATAGGGACCATTTCACCTGATATTGTTTTCCAGAAATGTCCCAGCAGCACCCTCTGCTAAAAATTATAAGCTTAACCACGAGGTTAGACAGTTATATTTCATCATATTGAATAAATGTTAACATATTTTTCTAAGATTAGTTTTTGAAAATTAAATACTGAACAAAGGATTGTAGCTCAATTGGCTGAGCGCAATTGATGAGAAAGATGGTATGTTTCTTGATTATGCCATTCACCAAAGTTCAAGCCCCCTGTAGGTACAATATATAAGAGATGAGACCGAGATCATGCCCCGGCCAACTTTGGCGGAATGGACCCCAGTCCTTCATTCTCAACTGAAGAGGTATCAACACAGGCTCATTCTCCCATATCAAATAAAAACACAATCTTATGGATAACATAAAACCTTCCAACATTAAAAAAACTAAATAGTGGAATATTTGATAACTTTTTGCTTTACCCATCGCCTTATTTTCACCCCACTGAAACATTAGAGCCCTACAGAAAATAGTTTCTAAACCTAGCCACTAATCAAAATTAGAAATCCTTCTTTTACTCTTATCCTGAGTTCAAAATTGTATCTCTTTGAAATATAACAACCCTAAAATTACACAAATTCCAAAGCTAAATATAACTCTCCATGGCTACAGCCGGGGGCCGGGGCAGTAAGTTTGGAACACCAGCTTAAAAGTTCTATTGCTGTGCGACAGGACTGAAGAAATATTAAGGGAAAATTTTACTGAATAGCAACCAAATTCCATTGGAGGAAATATGATTTAGAACACATCAAAACCCGTTTTGCATAAATGCATCAAAAATGTAAACATCTTAAAGGAGCGTTGCCCGGTAGCATTAGTAAAATAATCAACTACCCAAATATCTACAAAAAGATACAATCATTCCCACAACTAAAATTAGGATTAACAAACAGATCAAACCGACTAATATTGATGGGATTATGATAGTCTCAAAATTATTAACTATCTCCCTCAACATGTGCAAGAAAACATAATCATGCATGCACAACGATGGATATTTAATTGTGAGTCAACCCTTTCAGTTGCAAAAGTTTAAAAATCCTATTATAATTAAGCATTGGTTGACAATAACCTAGAACCATACAGCATTGTAGTCGAGCTAACCAAGACACAAATCCCGCAATTAGACAAAAATTCAACTGCTTATTCATCTTTGAAAAGATGTAACCATGAATGGAAGTAACCAGTACGTTAAATGGAAAAAACTCGATGGACCAACAGAGTGTGCAAAGCAGAGTCCTGGATTCAAATCCCCAAAAGACATTATTAAGTGTTCAACCTCGATAAAATATCACATTCAACTTACTAGATATAATGCAAAGGAGCTTCCAAAGAAGAATTTTATGTTAAAATCCCCAAGAGACATTATAAAGTGTTCAACTCAGTAGAGACAATGTGGAGCTTCCAAAAGAGAATTTCAAGTTCAAATCCTCAGGGGGCATGATAAAGTATAGAAATTGATCAGAATACCACATCCAACCCACTAGAAATAAATCAATTGAGCTTCAAAAGCAGAACTTAAGGTTCAAAATTTCAAACCCACAGAAGACTTGATAAAGTGTTCAAAATGGATGGCATACCACATCCATACACTGATGCAGCGTGCCAAAAAAGACAATGTTGGAACACATCCAGAATAAATTTTGACAAAACTCTCCTTGGTTATGGAAACTAAAGCGAAGTCAACAAGAATGAATTTGATTTAATTCGACTGCACTATAAGGAGTATTTACCAACAAGGGAGTCGGGGGATGGAATAAGCAATTACATCAACTGACATGGATCTGATTTAAAACCAATTTAGGATGACGACCACAACCGTCAAAATATAATTATAACTGATCTTGTATTGGATTCAAAGACTCCTAAACCAGGACAGAAACCTAAAAGATGGCAACTGAACTCAGAGATGATGTCGCATGCTTGCTTGATCATAGGATGTCAAAGAGCCTTAAACCTTGCTTGATTAGAAAGGAGTTTGGATATGTATCCATTCAAACGATTGAAATTCCAAATTTATGTACCTTAATTTAAGCTATTTTTACAACCATTTTGTTCTTCTTACCAGCAGAAAGAAGCAACATTTTATCATCAACAATGTCAGCTTGTTCAATAATCTTTCCCTCACTTTCCACTCTTTCATTATTAAGGTAGAAACCTCCTTGTCTTATGAGACGCCGCACAGCTGCTTTGGTTTCAAGCAACCCTCCTTTCACAGACAAGTCCACCAGAGATGAGTTTAACACCTCATTATATGACAGCGACAATGAGGGAACATCATTGGAAATGGCATCAATTGTTCTCCAATCCAAGTTTGTCTTCGAACCAGGTGCCAATGCCTCTGTTGCCTTCCGTGCCTCCTGCAATCCCTCTTCCCCATGAACAAAACGAGTCACTTCCTCAGCAAGCCTCCGCTGAAGCGTATTGGGAACATATCCAGGCTTCTTCATGCTCTCTTCCGAATCTAAAATCTCCTCCATGGTCAAAAAGGTGAGCTTTTTCAAGAAAACAATGACATCAGCATCCGCAGTCCCAATAAAATGCTGGTAAAACTTATACGGAGACAACATAGAAGGAGAAAGCCAGATAGCACCCTCTTCTGACTTCCCAAACTTTGTCCCATCGTTCTTCAGAAGAAGAGGAAACGTCAATCCATACGCCCCCTCTTGCTGAAGAACCTTTCTGATCAAATCAGTACCTGCATTAAGAGAAAATTTTAATAGCTCATATTCACCAACTGGCCATATGATACCACAAATTTCGGCTATTTGAAAATGATGATTCACCTCAATTTTGAAAATATCGGAGCTTTTTGTATAAAAATTCTAAAATCCTACAGATTGTTAAACATAAAAGAGAAAGCCCCATATTGCAAAAACATTTGCTTATTGAAAAAGCACAACGTCTAAACAATTTCCCTTACCTGCAGTAATATTGCCCCACTGATCACTTCCCCCAATCTGAACCGAAACTCCCTCATTCTTAAACAAGTGAAGAAAATCATATCCCTGCAACAACTGATACGAAAACTCCGTAAAACTCATCCCTTCCTCCGAATTCAACCTCTTCTTCACACTCTCCTTGGCCATCATGGTACCCACTCTCGCATACTTCCCCACATCTCTGAGAAAATCTAGCACCTTAAATTCCTTCCACCAATCATAATTGTTCATAACCAAACTACTCCGATTGCCCGACCCCATATGATTTTGATTTTCTTGCCCTAGAATTCTTTCGAGAATTGCTCTAATCCCATCGGAATTTCTCCTAATAGTTTTTTCGTCCAATACGGGCCTTTCAAAGCTTTTACCAGAGGGGTCTCCAACCCTAGCGGTAGCGCCCCCGACTAAAGCCACCGGCACATGGCCGCACTTTTGGAACCACGTCAAGACAATTATACCAAGCAAGTTTCCCAAATGTAAGCTTTCAGCAGTTGGATCAAAACCACAGTAAACTTTTAGAGGCTTAGAATTAGGGTTTGAGCAAGCTGACCTGAGATCTTGGTGGGTCAATGTTTCGATGAGCCCGCGTTCTTCCAGAAGCTCCACCACATTCTGAGTCTGCGTTTGCGCTGCGTAAGTATTGACGAGCGGGGTTATTTGGGCAGAGGCTTTTGTGCACAAGTTTGGATTAAGATTTGTGTAAAACAGCTCAAATGGGGTCAATCTTTTAGGGGTTTCAGAGCTGAAAAAACGAGGTTTGATGAGAGCAGCACAGTGATGAAAAGTCCGACAATGGCGTGAGGTCGTTATTATCGACATTGGTGTTATTCTGAACGCCATTGCTGTAGGGAAAGACGAGTTTGCAATTCGAACCTGAGACCTGAAAAAATTTCAGTTAAAACGTATGCATCGATTCGAACATGGGACCTGGTAAATGGCTCGCCATTTTTGTAGAAGGCTTTTGTGGAACTAAATTCTCCCATAATCGATAGGCCACTCTATTTCCCATTTTATTTTTTCAGTTAAAGAAATTAGGTTATTCTTTAATTTAAAAGAAAACACTTTTTTTTTTTAATATTGGTTATGGGAGGTGTTTCACTCATTATAGTGATAAGAGTTAAAAGTTTAGTTTTATGGTTTTTTTTTCTTTCTTTCTTTTTGTTGAGGTTATGGTCATATGTCAAGCTTATTAGAAAGTTAAAGTATTTAATTGATATAATTTTAGAATTTGATTTTTATAAATCATTTTGATAAAAAAAAATCATTTCATGTAATAATAATTGAATAAAAAGGATATTAACTATTTTATTTTTGGTTTCAATGTTGTTAAGTGAAATCATGTTATAAAAGAAGGAAATCAAGTTGTTGATTTCTTGATCAAAACAACTTTTAACTAAAATGGCATTAAGGTTGTTGGGATTGTCTTGCTCTAAAACTCGAGCAAAAATTTTAGTATTCTTCTTAATATTGACCATACTATATGTCTAGATTCTTGATTCTAGCTAGGGTGCTTCTTGCTAGCATGTCGGTTGTTGTGGTGTTCTTCATGTTTACTCCCTTATGGTTAATGTTTTTCTAATTATTTGTTATTTTACATGGTTTTTCTATCAAAGTTTTTAACATTAAAGAACACTACCTCCAATGCTCAAAGCATGTGTAATCTTTAGAGAAACAAATGTGTATACATTGTCTATGGGATCAGGAGGGTGTCTCCTCTATTGTTGACTATCTAGTTTTAGTCCATCTAGATTTCTTTATTTTCTAAAATTAGTGTGCCATCAGATTTTTTTAAGACTAGTAGACCTACTTTGTAATTTGTTGCTTTAATTAAATTTTGTTGTCTTTATATTAAAAAATAAATTAGCATGCATGTGTAGTATCCTAGTTTATTTGTGTTGTAATAGTGAAATTAGCTTACTTATGTCATTTAATTTTGTGTTGATTTTGGTGGAATATCTTTAAGTAATTATATAATGATAAGTGGCACACTTTTGTGTTAGGCTTAGTTCACACCTTTATTTTTATCCATTTCCACTCGCTCTCATTTACACATGTTCCCACACATTCAACATTCACCTTTTATTAATTACACACTATTTGCACTTACCTTCATACATCCCCTTCCTAATTTGAGATTATCATTCCATTATCCACGTTCATTTCCATAGATTCAAATTCAATCTTGTAATATGGAGGAATGGAACTCAAATCCAAATATTCAAATTTAAATTTCAACTTCTCCACCTAGTTCTACCAGCCATTGTGAGTTGACTTAACACTTGTTTATTCAACATGTTATATCTCAAGATTTAAAGACATTTAATGTGTAATTAATTTGAATGTAGGATACATGTCAAGGATAAGCAACATCAAGGAGAAATCATTAGAGAACAATTCAAGTTCCTAAAGGAAAAAGAACTGAGATCAACATCATCTACATATAAACCACTTACACACTTGTGTATATTATCTTCAATCTTTACTCAAAATCTACATCCACAAACATTAGCACATATAACATCATTCACTTGGATGACTAATTTGTTTGGATAGTGTTTTGTTTGTTTAAACATTTTTTGTAAAATAATAATATTTTTTTGTTTTGATTTACTTAGGTTTATCTTGTTTTATTGAATGCTTTTTTATATTTTGAATGAAAATAAAATCATTTATTTAAATAAATGAAATACATTAATTTAATCTAACTTTTTTAAGTTAATTAATTTGAATTAATCTAAATTTCCCTTTTATATTTTTGTGGGATAATTTTAAAATTAATTGAACTAATTAATTAAACCTAATTCTCCCTCCTACTGATTTATTTCTTCATTCCACCCCTCTCCATGATTCCTTGTCCTACTTTGTTTTCCCCACCCCACTCCTTTATCCCCCTTTTCTTCCCCTTTCTCTTGCCCTCCCTCCTTCCCCTCAACCTATCTACCCCTCAACCTATCTAGAGAATTTGTTTCAAATTCTTCTTTCCTTCCCCCTTTAAGCCACTTCCTTGTTCCCTTTTTTCTTTTAGCTTAGTTTTCACCAGTTTGTCATTTTTATCTCTCAACCTAGCTTGTTCCTTCTATCTTATTGTGTTTTCCTCACTCAATCTATAATATTTTTTTGTATATTTCATTTTTCTCATTCCCTCTTCTATTCATTAGTATATTTTTAGAATAATCTATTTCCTTTCTAATTTTTTATCTCTATACCTTGTCCTTTATTTCGATTTTCTATCATTTTTCTTGTTAGTTTGCATTCCTCTTAATTTTTTTAACTTATTTTATAATTATTTCCTTTGATTTACTTTTCTATTGTTGTTTTTGTGTGCTTCATCTTAGACCCTTTATATTATCATGATAAAGAGTTTGCTTAACACTTACCTTATTCTCTTAATTTTTCTTTGTAATGTCCCTTAATTATACTTATCAGCATAAACAGTAATATGCAAATAGATGTAATGAATAACACCAAATTTTGCAAACATAAATAGTGTAATATGACAATTACAACTTACAAATACTAATATGGAATGATGAACAATACTATAACAAATCAACAACAACATTATTGATTTCCTTATAGATCCTTTGAAGCATAAATGCAATCTGTAAATAAGAATGCCCTCAAGAACCAAAGGGATTTCATCCTATAATCTTGGTTGCCACTAGGTTTTTGTCCAATGATCACAAACTCCTATGGGTTTTCATCCATAGAAGTACCCAGAACATAAATGTCCATAAAATATCATAATCATCCATGTCATTTACAATAATTATCTTCCTATATAATATTCTATCATTCTCCCTAAAGGAGCAGGTCAACTTGAGCCAAATTAGCGCCAAAGCCAAAAATTTACAATACTACGTGTTACACTAGGTTGACCCTAAGGCCATTGGAGATGCCTTTCTGGATAATGTGTGGCCCTACAAACCTATCTATGAGCCTTCCTGGTCCCTTCTCTTAGTCTAAATATTCCTTAATCGATACTATGTGATCTAAAGGTGTCCTACCCATTATGCCTACCGAAGTAGGTGTTATTTGCCTAGCATAGTCATCTTCTTATGGCAATATCTTTTCGATACCTAATCCATTCTTCATGATTTTTGGATATGATGTGCACATGCCCGTGTAGAATGTATCTTCTAATCTACAA
The DNA here is from genome assembly GCA_007115665.2 of Sequoiadendron giganteum. Taxonomy (NCBI): domain Eukaryota; kingdom Viridiplantae; phylum Streptophyta; class Pinopsida; order Cupressales; family Cupressaceae; genus Sequoiadendron; species Sequoiadendron giganteum. The sequence continues at coordinate 549,798,415 of CM021109.1, forward strand.
CCTGAGATATACTATTGAGGAGGGATGCAAAGCAATGTTCGGATCTATCCATGTGTTGGAAAGGTGAAACTGGACTATTTATCATGGTGATCTTTTGTTAGCGATAACTTTCTGGAGATTGATCCTTCCCGTATGAAATTTAGGCAGAATGTATATGGTTCTCCGGTGATCTCAATTCCTTGGTTGCAGGATGATTCGCTCCTTTGTGGTAGAATGCAGAGTGTTTCTCAGGTGCCACTCTAAAACTATCTTTCTAAAAAAGGGGACATGACAAATCCTCCCTTCCCAAAATTTCTTATCCTGAAGCAATGCAAATTGGGATTCTCTAGAACTTCAGATCCTTCCCAGGTAGCATCTTCAAGGGGCATATTCTTCCACCAGACAAGATACTCAATTATGCTTTCGCTTCTCAAAGTTTTGACTCTAGTATCAATATGTCAGAACATGTTTGTTGTTGCACCAAAATATCGACCTATTAACGCCCAATACAAATGCCATAGATAAACGGATCCACGAGAAGCGGTGTCCTGAATCTGAAGGGAGACATTGGCGATTAGTTCAACTATCTACCCCTTAGCGTCATCTGAGGGGATTCAAACTTGTGGCCATGACTTTGATACTGTTTATTGGAACACGTTTGTCATTGTATCAAAAGATTGACTTGTTAATGCCTGATACAAATGCTAGAGATAAATGGATCCACGAGAGGTAGTTAGTTCATGTCTTGAATCTGAAGGGAGATGCTAGTGATTAGTCCAACACAATTACAGCTTCCAAAATGAGAATGAGCCTCCCTTCATCATCTAGTGGGGGTAACTCCCTTGAAGGAGTAGTATGCAACCCCCAAGAGTCTTCTTTAGACATGAGACATGAAAAACATTATGAATTTTACTATCTGGTGGAAGCTCCACCTCTTATGCAACTTCTCTAACCTTCTCGATTATCTTATGAAATGAATAAAAAGGGGGAGTGATGTGTCCTAGGTCCTAAATGCAAAGAACCTAGAATTGCAAGGGTCCTTTTCCTGTGTTTCATTAAAGAGGGAGATCAACAAGGTGAATAGATTGACTATCAACCATGAAGATGAGTCAATCAAACTTGGATATCCTTCTTTGAGGGACTAGAAATGGATTAAAATTTATTTTCCTTAATTAACCTAATTAAACTATTTTACCTAATACATAAAATGCAAGATCCTAACAAATAACAAACTGAAACAACAATTTGCGGCCAGATTTGGAAAGTGCGGGATATTGTGTACTTGTCCTGAAAAAGTCAATTTTGAGCTAACTAGGAGGACTGGGACGCCTAGGGGCATATGGATCTCTAATAGGGTGTCCTGCTCTACTTTTTGTGTCCTCTGATGACATATCTGAGCTTTTAATTTATATCTGCAAAGTTGTCGAAATGTTGTCAGATAATTCTATAGGTGGGTTTTTGTGGCTTGACAAGATTTAGGGCTTTGAATGCAATAATGAACAACTTGTCTTCAATCTTTCTTCAATCCTCTTCAAACCTATAGCCTTCACATTCAAAGAGAGGGAAAATGTTGTGCATCTAGGGGCTTTCCATAGTCAAGCCCTATGTAAGTGTTTCCACTTCCACAATGGCAAATGTCAATGATAAATGGATAATCGAAAGGGAGGAATGATGAAATCACAAAGTGTTGAAACTCACCACCTTGCAATGGCTTCCTTTAAGGATTGAAGTCATGCACATCACCTCAATTCCTTGATCTTATTTTCTTTATTTTCTCAAATAATTTGGAGACCTACAAAAGTGTTAGCCTTCACAAAACAATGATAACATAAACACACATAAACTCATATAGGATTTGACATGATGTTAGGATCTTGAATTGTTGCAATAATGCTCTAAAATTTTGCTCTTGACTTGCTTGATAGTGATCTTGATCATAAGTTTTCCAATATATTGTCACTTAGATTTCAAATGATGCAATAACTAGCTATTTATAAATATTTCTCTAATTTCTTGAGAATTAAATCCTGATAGCCAACATTTGAAATTTGAATGTTAAAATGGTCACTCCAACATATTAAAAATTGGTCCCCAACAGAATAGGGGACACATATGCCCACGTGTTTATGGGTCCTGGCCCTATTTTTCAAGACACAATTTATCGAGGGAAAATCATTAATTACTTGCATTTGTTCAATGCTTGTAATTTATCATAAAGTGGTACAAATAGGCTATAGAATGCATAATTTTAGGAAATTAGAGACCCAATTAGGCTCAACAATTTAGGGGGAGAAAAAATAGTGTGAAATTGTCAAGGGTGATAATTTACGATGCTAAATTTAGCCCCCACTTTATTGAGAGTATGAACTTACGCTTAGACTCACATTAAAGTAGAAAATTTATGTCAAGAGGGATTTGGTTGTCCAAATGTTGAAGAGATAGGATGTATAAGGATCTAGGGAGGTGATCAAGCCCCCCCAACCTAATATCCCATGGTAGGACAACATAAGCACAAAGGAACACATGCGTATGAAATGCAACAAGACAACATACACTAATATATAATGTCAACATGAAATTCAGGAGGGTATGGACTAACAAGTTGTCTTATGCTAGGACCCATACCAAAGGCGCTCATGACTCACCATAAAAAAGTTCGATATGTGCTAGGTGAGTCACAAACAAGAAGGCACATAGGCTAGTGAAGTTTTATATTCACTAGGTGATCCCCAAGGACAAGGTAGAAAAATGAGAAACATATTAGGTCTAGTGAGGACTGTTTTTCATTAGGTTTGTACCCATGACAACCATACCAAGAGTTATACTCCTTGATAACCCTGATAAGGTGCTACAAATGGTCAAAATGTTATATGAATGCCACACTATGTTCAACACCCATGAATAGAGTGAATCAAAATTATAAATTTTAACACACTACTAAGTCCAATGTATTTGAAAAAAGTGAAGAAAAATGATGCCAATGTACACCCCCACTTTAAATAAATTGCAAAACACCATGTTGTGTGCAATTACTTTAAAGTAGAAAATGATAAATGCTATGTCACAAAAGGATCACAAGAGCTTATTTGGAAATCCATATGCCAACGATGTTTCCAAATAAAGCTACATCATGAGAAGGGGTTGCCCCCAAATGCAATGCAACAAACAAAATAGAAATGAAGACTGGAGGGATCCACGGATTTGGGGTTAGTATACGTCTATGCTACAGTGATGTAATAGAGCTTGGAACTGACATCATTCCCCGAATACTCATGGAACAACGAACACAATGGAGGAATGACACATAGAGAGAGAAGATAAACATACCTCTGGTTCAACATGGAAGACACCTAAATGCCTCAACTCCTTGCATCATCCTAAAAAGGAAAACACGAGATAAAAGTAAAAGACAAATTTAACGATATATAGAAGAATGAAGATACAAATAGAAGAGTGTCATGACAGGTTCATTTCCTTTGTATCCTTGCGCCAACGAAGCAACAAGGGTCATCTAATGAAAAGTCACAAACACAAATACACACCAAGCAACACACACAGGAAATCACATCAAGCAAACACAAAGAACACATGAAACAAGCATTAAAGAGTACGCACATGCGAACCAACATAAAGCAGTTCATCTACATCCCAATCTTTCTCATCATATGGGTAAAGCGAACAACTAGCTAGAGGGACTACAACAAGTTTTGTATTAGGAGCATCTCTAAGTTCAACATGTGGTGGGTCACTCTCATCAGTAGGATCATCATAGTTTCCCCCCCATCTAAGTTTATTTGCTTTGAAAATAAAACATTAAGCTCATTATGCACCTCCTCATCAATTTTAGCAATTTCATTATCATCATCCATGTTAATCACAATGGGAGGTTTTATGACAATATCAATTGTTTCTTGTTTCACTTCTTGTTTTGGTGAGAGTTGTATTTCTTCTTGAGTTGTTTCCATAGGTGTTAGGTTATCGTGGACTATTTTATTATTTTCTTCCAATTGATGAGCAATAGCATAACGCCTACACCTATGCTCTTTAACATTTTAGTTTCTTCTTCCATGATTTTCAATTTATGATGGGGTAGGAGCAGGTTTCTTGATCATTGGTCTATTTTCTTCCCTCAAGGGAGGAATTCAAGGAACCATCGAGGATTGGGAAACCACTGTCTCTTTAGGCCTATACACTTGTTTTATCTTTGGAGGCACAAAAGGAATCATCTTATTGTCTCATATTCTTTTATAGGAGATGGGTGGAGGAACTACAACATACTTACCTTGGCTAGTTGAAAGGATCTTGGCTTGGGGCATGGGCTCATCCATAACATGTGAGGGAGGAGGAACAATCATGGACTTATCATTCTCAGGAATATTGCTAAGTGATAACTTTGTTATGTGCTTTGCTTTAAATTTTTGGTATGATTGGAAAAAGAAACCTTCACGAGGCTTTATAGGTTTCATAGGTTGAGGCCAAAAGAAATCCAATGAGAAGTTCCCACAGGAAGACAAAGGATTAAACCCTCTATGATGTACTGTAAATATGTCATTTTCAAAGGGGAGCTTTATGCACTTGTGAATAACCAACGGGATGACATTCATGGAGCATAGCCATGGGTAGAATAGCTTCGTACAAAATTGTTTTGACGTCGGGATGATGGAGAATTATACATCTAATTGTTTCAGTCCAACTTTAAGAGGAAGAGTGATTGAACCTATTACAAGACGAGCAAAACCATTATGATTTTTCAACCATGCTTTCGATTGTTCATAAGAATCTTGATAAAGCTCTTACACAAACAAAAATTCCTCAGTGATCACATTCTCTACACATATGGGATCAATGAGTATTCCTTGTATAGGTTTGTCATTGATACGATTGACAATGTAGAGAGGACAACCGGGTCCATGTCTAGGTGCATCACTATGGGTGAAAGAAATGTCAGGTAACACAATGGTTTGGCCCTTACGAGGTTGAACATCTATTAAAGCAACCATGCTATATATTTCCTTATCATCATTATTTTCATTCTCCCATATTATCACTCATATCATTAGTCTTATCAATATGCATCTCATCATTCTTAACATCACAAGCTTGCACAAAGTTGGATGAATGGTTTGGCACAAGATTGGTAAAAAATTGTAATTTTTGGTTAGGTGAGGCAACATATGTATTCCCTTGATCATTAACACCAGCCAGCTAGATGTGATTAGAATTAATGAGGTCTTGAACTTGATGTTTAAGATGCATACATCATTTTGTATCTTGTCCACTTGTGCGATGATATTGACAAAAGGAATTTGGATTGTAATTTGGAGGTAAAGGTTTGGTTATGTCCATAGGTCTAAAAGGAGGCAATTGGATTAAGTCCTTACTGAGAAGTTGCAACATGATCGAATGGAGAGTGTCAAGTAATTGGGTAAATTGCCTATCTTTTGGTTTAAACTGATACAAGGTTGAACTTATGGTAGCAACTTATGGTTCAATGTGGTTGGTTGTTTGAGGTGTATGAATCTTGATAAAAAATTATTTTGCTTCTTGAATGGTTAATAGTTGTTTTGAGGTATGGATTCAAATTTTTCAATATGAGTCGATGAAGATATCTCTTTATATTGATCGAATGAATTTCGATAGTCACGAAGAATCGTACACAAATCTATGAATAATGAGAATTTCATTAATAATATTTTGTCCCTTATGTCCGATTGAAAATTTTCAATGAACACTCTTTAGACACTCACATCAGGAAGAGTAAGATTGATTTGTGAGTAAAGCAATTGATAGCAGCTTATGAAATATGTGAGCTTTTCGTTTTTCTTTTATTTGTATCACATTAAATCAATTATATTAATCTTACGATCAATATTTACTTGGGAATGATTGAGGAATGGATCAACAAGCTCATTGAATGAGTGGATTGAATTATTTGGCAATAAACAAGCCCATTCCAAAGCCATGTCCTTCAATGACCTAGGAAAGAGTTTAGACAAGAGTTTATCCTCAAAAATGAAGTCACTACACAAGGTTGTATATGCTAATACATGATTGCTAGGGTCTCACTTACCATTGTACTTTTCAAATCGAGGTATCTCTATGTTTTGCGGAATTTATGCTTTCAATATTTCAAGTGACAATGGGCTCCTTTTGACATATCGTGATGGTTGTCCATTTTGGTTTTGGTTCAATGTTGAGATTTGTTGTTGAAGTGAGGTTACATTTTGCCAAATTTAGTTGATAATGGAATCATTGGGTGATATGTTTTGGGAATATGGTGAATATGGTGGAAGTGTGTATGTGCTTGATGGGATACTATGTTACAAATTTATGAGAGGGGATGGAACTTGAGGTGTGACATGGGAAGATCCAAAACCATAAGGATTTCTAGTGGAAAGGACTATTTTTGGAGTTATACCAATGCTTTGTTATATTGTCAAAGCAACAGTTAGATTTATGTATGTGGGAATAGATGTTATAGTTGTAGCGAGGGAGACTTGATTTCATCCTTGATTTTGAATGTTTATCAATTTTTGAGCGCAACTAGTTGCAGTAGGGATGTTAGCATCAACTATATGAGCTAGGCCACACAAAACCTCTAATCCATGAGCATCACTAATCAATTACCTCATGTTATCTATCATAGGACCACAAGACTAGCAAGAGATTTAGTACTCACATAGTCTTGAAATCCTTCTAAGTCTTTGTCCATTTTTTGTTGTTTGTCTTCAAGAACATGGGCAACCATAGTCCCAACATCTATAAAGATAGGTGTTTATAAGGTTGTTATTGGTATGGTAGCATCAGGGATAGAATCCAAACCAGGTTGAGTATTGACAACACATTTCATGAAAGAGCCAGAAGACTTAGGATCCAAAACAGATGTGACAACAACGTGAGATACCATAAGTCTAGAACTACGTCTCACTAAAGTATTGGCAATAGGACACCAGGTTGTGAAACTCATGCAAGTTTCACAACACCAACAAACACTCAAAAATAGAAATCACACAACAAAAGCAAACAAACAACATAGCAACAAAGATCTGAGAGAAAATTTTGTCTAGCCAAGATAGGATAGAGGAACCCAAGGGCATTTGAGTCTTGATCAAGGGTTCTATAAATTCAAAATCTGACTATGCATTACACTACTCGAGGATTTTGGTTCTACTTGCAAACAATTGTAATGATAAATAATTTTTCAAAATTTTCTTAAGTTATGCCAATTTGATGCAAAATGCAAGTATTCAATAATGTTGAGGATGTTTGAATGATTTTGAATGTAAATTTTTAGATCTAAAATGTAGTAATTGACTGATTCTAAGATGTAAAGGCCTAAAAATGGTGATTTTAAAATGCAAATTTGAAACCAAACGATGCTTTTTCTTTCACCTTTATGAACGATATGTAAGATGCCTAAAATAAACAATTATGAATTCCAAAATAAAGATCTGCAAGCACCAATAGATTGAGCAGACACGGATAAAAATTTGTGAAAAAGGTTGTTGATTCAACTGTACAAGGACAGAGGCACCTAGGGGTGTTTGAGTCCTTGATAGGGGTTTTGAAAATTGAAAACTAGGTGTTTAGATTTGTGTTTAAGAATGTTATTTCTATCTAAAAACTAGTTTGATAGTGACTATTTTTCTATAATTTTCTAATGTAAATGAGATGCCAATGTGTGAGGATGTGTAAACAAAAAGTGTCAATTATGATTGCAATTTTGGATGAAAATATGGTCTAAATGACTGAAACACCCCTAATGCAAGCTATGATGCAATATGAATACAATATTTTTGAGTATTTTTTACTTTTTATGATGCAAGTATGAAACCCTAAATGAGAAATGCAAGATAATGTAAAAAAACCCTAGATCTAGGGTTTGAAAGACTACCAATTGTAGAAAGTTTATGATGCTAACATGTCAGGTTCACCAAAAATGAAACAAAGAAAAAGGGGGAGTGGTGCGTCCTATGTCCTAAATGAAATGAACCTAGAATTGCAAGGGGCCTTTTTCTTATGTTTCATTAAAGAGGGAGATCAACAAGATGAATAGATTGACGATCAACCATGAAGCTGAGCCAATCAGACCTAGATATCCTTCTTTGAGGGATTGGAAATGGATTGAAATTGATTTGCCTTGATTACCCTAATTAGACTATGTGACCTAATACATAAAATGCAAGATCCCGACAAATAACAAACTGAAACAACAGTTTGCAAGAAGATCTAGAAAGTGCAGGAGACTGTGTGTCTATCATAAAAAGTTAGTTTTGAGCTAAATAGGAGGATTGGGATGCCTAGGGGTGTATGGGTCTTTGATAGAGTGTCTTGCTCTGCTTTTGGGGTCCTTTGATGACAGATTTGAGCTTCTGATTTCTGTCTACAAAGTTATCGGAATGCTATCAGATAATTATGTAAGTGATTTTTTGTGGCTTGATAAGATTTAGGGCTTTGGATGCAATAATGAACAACTTGTCTTCAATATTTCTCCAATCCTCTTCAAACCTGTAACCTGGACATTCAAAGAGGGTGAAAATGTTGGGCCATTTAGGGGCTTGCCGCAATCAAGCCCTGTGTAAGTGTTTCCACTTCCGCAATGGAAAATGTCAATGATAAATGGATAATTTAAAGGAAGGAATGATGAAATTACAAAGTGTTACAACTTACCACCCTTCAATGATTCCTTGAAAGATTAAAGTCATGCATATCACCTCAAGGTATTGATATTACTTTCTTGATTTGCTTGAATGCTTTGGAGACCTACAAAAGTGTTAACCTTCATAAAATAATGATAACATAAACTCACATAGGATTTGACATGACATTAGGATATTAAATTGTTGCAATAATGCTCTGAAATGTTTCTCTTGACTTGCTTAATAGTGCTCTTGATCATAAGTTTATCAACATATTTTCACTTAGATTTCAAATAATGCAATAACTAGGTATTTATAAGTATTTCTCTAATTTCCCAAGAATTAAATCTCGATAGTCGACATTTGAAATTTGAAATTTGAATGTTAAAATGGCCACTCCGACATATTGAAATTTGGTCCCTGACAGAATATGGGGACCCATACGCCCATGGGTGTATGGGTCCTAACCCTATTTTCCAAGACACAATGTATCAAGGGAAAATCAGTAATTACTTGCATTTGTTCAATGCTTGCATTTATCGAAAAGTGGTACAAATGGGCTATAGAATACCTAATTTTAGGAAATTAGGGATCCAATTAGGCTAAATAATTTAGGGGAAGAAAAATAGTATAAAATTGTCAAGGGTGACAATTTATGATGCTACATCTTATATGGCCCACAAAACATAGGCTTGAGCTTTTTTGATCCACTTTTCTCCATAGATTACTATTTGTATGGATGCAATCTTAGAAATATCATATCTCCCACCTCAAATGATCTATCTATGTACTTTCTATTGGCATGTTTTGTTGATTCTGAGCCACTTGAAGGTGATCCTTGAGTGATCTCAATATGTCCCGATTTTGATTCACTAGATCACTTGTTGTCGAGACTCTAATGTCTGTGAGGGTCAGTTCTACAGAAGTTAGGGCATCATATCCATAGAGTGTCTTTAATGGAGACATCTCGATGGACATGTGGTGAGTTATACTATAGTAGTATTCTCCTAGATGAAGCCACATGATCCAAGTAGATTGTTAACTAGTGACATAATTCTTGAAATGTCTTTCTAACCATTTATTTACTATCTCAGTCTGCCCATTAGTTTGCAGATGATAGCTCATGTTGGGAGTGATCTTGGTGCCTACAAAATGGAACAATTCCTTCCAGAAAGTATTGAGAAATCAGTTATCTTTGTCACTAACAATGTTTTTAGGCAACCCATGCAACCAAAAGATCTCTTTGAAGAATAAATCTACAACTTGCGGAGATTTGTATTCATTGGAGATGGAAAATAAATGAGTATACATAGTCAATATATCAACTACAACATAAATGTGGTCTTTCCCTTGCACCTTGGGAAATTCGATAATGAAATCCATGGAAATAATTTCCTATTTTTGTTTTGGAATGGGAAAAGGGTGTAGCAATCTTTTTAGAAACCCTTGTTCTCCTTTGTTTTGCTGACATGTGACACATTCCTTGATATGTGTGAGAACAACATCATTAAGGTCCTTCTAGGAGAACCTCTCTTTGATATGTTGGTAAGTTTTGTAGAACCTGGAATGCCCGGCCATAGGTGCATTATGATAGGCTTCCAGTATCTTCTCTTTCACCTTAGATACGAGAACTAGGAACACTCTATTCTTGAATAGAAACAGACCTTCCAACACCACATATCGGTCATTCTTTTCTACACCTTCTAGAATTCTGGTAGCAAAAGGATCCTTGGAATATTCTTCCAAGATTAAATCCTTCTAGTATGTTGATGTGATGGACACATGGCATAGGGTGGGTCTCCTAGAGAGTGCATCCACCACAAAACTATTTTTTCCTTTGACATATTCAATACCCATCATTCAAATTTTATTGCCTCAAGAAGAATTTCAAGTTGTCATTATGGGTAGCATCTCTTTGTCATTTATGGAATATCCTCTTTCATTAGCTCTCAACTTCGTAATTTCAAATTTTATGGGGTGTCCTTTCTAAGGGAGAACAACTCTTATTCCTTCATCGGAAACATCACATTCTACAACAAATGGAAGCGAGAAATCAAGAATTGCAAGAATCAAACAAGAACTCATTACCTTTTTTAGCTTCTCAAAGGTCTTTTGTGCTTTATCTATCCATTCAAAGGCTCCCACTTTGGTCAGATTGGTGAGATATGTCGCAGACTAAGAGAATCATCTAACAAACCTCTTGTAATAGCTTCACAATCCAAAGAAACCTCTTAGCTAAGACAAGTTTGTAGGAGGTAGCCAATCTCAAATGACTTGGACCTTCTACTAAACACTTGAACCCCTTTAGCACTTATGATATGTCCCAAATACAATATCTTAGTTGACCCAAACTCACATTTGGAAATCTTTGTAAAGAGAGATTGTTGTTCCAAAATTCCCAAGACTATATCTAAATGCTTCAAATGTTCTTCCCATGTTTTTCTATAGATCAATATATCATCAAAGAAAACCAAAACAAACTTCCTCAAGTGCTTACCAAAAACATGATTCATGCATGATTGGGAAGTTGTTGGAGCATTAGTGAGACCAAAGGGTATAACCAAGAACTCAAAATGCCTATAGTGACATCAAAAAGCAGTCTTCTGTACATCTTCCCTCATGCAGATTTGGTGGTATTCAAACCTAAAATTAATCTTTGAAAATTACACCACACCATGTAGTTCATCAATCAACTCATTTATCCATGGTATGGGGTGTCGGTTCTTAATGGTCTTTTTGTTCAATGCTTGGTAGTCTATGCACATTTGCAAAGTTCCATCCATCTTATATACTAACACCATAGAAGATGTGAAAGGACTAGAGCTTGGTCTGACATAGCCCATATCCAATAGTTCCTTTATTGCTTTCTCTATCTCATCCTTAAACATTTGAGGATGGTGGTAAGGAGTGGTCATAACTAGCTTTGATCTTGGTTCAAGTTTTATGATATGATGGAAACCTCTATCTAGTAGCAATCTGGGAGGCATATCATTGAGAACCAAACTATGCTTATTCAAAATCTTTTGTACATCAATATAAACTTGACCATTCTTACCTTCAGAAGAGTCTTTTGAGATCACCAAGCACCTAGTAGTCCAAGCAACTTGCTTCTTCTGAAAAATCCTTTCCATTCTCCTAGTTGATTCTACTTTTGGATCTCCATTAACCATTACCTTTAAACCGCATCCTTCCCATTGGCTTTGAATTTGAGTTACATCATTTGGTAGTTTGTAGTGTACTCACCCAATGAATGTAGCCATTGCACACCTAAAATTACATTGATTTCACCCAAACCAATAACATAGAATTTATCACAAACCTTATGATCTCTAAATGTTATATCCAGCTTCCAGACTTTCTCTCTACAGGGTAAGTATACCCATTTTCCACAATTACAGTGAAGCCTTCAAATTTTTTTGTGTTTAGCCTTCTTTTCTTCACAAGTCCTTCATCAATAAAGATGGGCAGTTCCTCCATTAATCAAAATAGTCACTCTTTGTTTGGCAAGGACTCCCCATACCTTGAAAGAGTGGTATCTATGTTTGTCAAATAGAGATGCTAGTATACCACCATTGTCTTGCTCCTTATCTTCCTCCCTCGGAAGGGTGTCTTTCGAATTATGAAACTCTTCAAACTCATATGATTTTGATTCTATTAGAAAGTACTTCTATATAGTGAACTTGTCCCTTACCTAAGCACTTGCGCCTCGAAACCCATGGTTCCCTGCATGAAAAGCAAAGTTTCTTCCTTAGTAGCTCATTTCTTGCTTCATTATCCAACCTCTTAGCGGGTATCGATGGTGCATTCTTTTGTACCGGTGTATGAAAACTTTTCTTCTGAAAACCCCCTTTTTTCTGCCATGGAGTAGTAACTTTGGGTTGATGTGCCAAAGTTTTCTTGGGAATGAAGGGTTCAAGTTGTAGACTCCTAATAGCCTCTTGCAAAGTTGATGGTGCAAAAGCTTTGACAAACCCCTTTAAGGGTTCCTCAAGTCCTTCAAGGAAAAGAAAATGATCCTCTTTTCTGATATGTCAGGAACCATAATAGCAATCTTTTGGATTTTTTCTACATACTCATTGATTGTGACTTTTTGTTTGGTTTTAGAAAGCTCTTTGAAATATTCTTCCTCATCTCTAAGCCCAAATCTTTCAAGAACCTTTTGATTGAAATCTTCAAAAGTACTTACTTGATCAAGGCCTTGTGTAATTGTGCCATGATACCACCATTAATAAGAATTTTTCTCGAGATGAAGAATGGAAAGTTGAATAACATCTTTTTCCCTCATTGGATTGAGTGCAAAATAGGTTTGCAATTTTTGAAACCAAGCCCTAGCTAATATTTTTTTCTCTTCCATCAAAAGTAGGGGCCAAAACTTTATGGATTTTTCTCTTGAGCTCCCTTCCAGTCTTCTCTTGTTCTCTCCTCCTTTGGTCTTTCTCATGAATCTCTATGAATTTCTCAAATGGAATAGGTGCTTTGAATGCATTAGATTGTTTGACATAATCCTCATACCATTTTGAAGCCACTAGAATTGGGGACCTCTCAATTGAGATAATAAGGGTAGCTTCTTCTTCTTCATTATCCGATAGGAAAATGGCTTTAGTTGTCTTTGATTTGTGCATTGATTTTCTTCCACCTAGAGGTGCTTCCTTATGCTCTATTATCTTCTACAAACTTCTTATTTTGTTACGACCACATTTTTCCCACGATCACTGCTAATTTGTCTACAATTACAAAGAATTTATCTCTCTCCTCATCCTCCCTTGACTTTTACCTTCTGACATGATTTCCTCTTCTGAATCTGGATTTTCCACAAGAAACTTCCTTTGCTCCCTCCTTAGATATTTGATCTCTCTCACTTGGAATCATCAATCATTAGGAAAACTGTATGGGCTAGCAGAATCATGCTCTAATACCACTGTAATGTCCCTTAATTATACTTATCAACATAAACATTAATATGCAGATAGATGTAATGAATAACACCAAATTTTGCAAACATAAAAAATACAAATCCTTTGTTATTGATGTGATTCAAAATTACATACACATATGTGATATGACAATTACAACTTACAAATACTAATTTGGAATGATGAACAATACTATAACAGATCAACAACACTATCAATTTCCTTACAGATCCTTTGAAGCATAGATGCAATACTTGAATGAGAATGTCCTCGAGAACCAAAGGGGTTTCATCCTCTAATCCTAGTGACCACTGGGTTTTCGTCCAATGATCACAAACTCCTATAGAGTTTGTCCACAAAATTACCAGAAACATAAATGTCCGGAAAATATCATAATCATCCATGTTGTCTACAAGAATTATCTTCCTATATTATATGCTATCATTCCCCCCAAAGGAGTAGGTTGGCTTGAGCCAAATTGGCACCAAAGCCGAAAATTTACAATACTACATGTTACACTAGATCGACCCTAAGGCCATTGGAGATGCCTTTCTAGGTCGACCCTAAGGCAATTGGAGATGCCTTTATAGATAATGTGTGGCCCTAGATACCTATCTATGAGCCTTCCCGGTCCCTTAATTGATACCGCATGATCTGAAGGTGTCCTTCACATTATGCCTATCGAAGTAGGTGCTAGTTGTCTAGCATGGTCATCTTCTGATAGCAATATCTTTCCAGTACCTAATCCATTCTTCATGAGTTCTTGATATGATGTGCACATGCCTGTGTAGAATGTCTGTTCTGATTCACAAACTAAGATATGCTCTTGCAGAGGGATGCAAAGCAATGTCTCAATTTTCCTAAGCATCAGAGAGGTGAAACTAGACTGTTTCTCATGGTGATCTTATGTTAGTGATAACTTTTCAGAGATTGATCCTTCCCTTATGAAATTTGGGTAGAATGTACATGGTTCTTTGGTGATCTCAATTCCTTGGTTGCAGGTTGATTGGATCCTTTATGGTGGAATGCAGAGTGTTTCTCGGATGCCACTCTACAACTTTATTCTCTTTGCCTTTCTCTCCTATAGGTATTTCAATTTCTTCAGTTTCTTAATTCTTGGAGGGATTAAAAATAGGAACAAACCCAAGAGGAAGAAAGGGTTATTGGAGCACAACCATTCTTTGAGTCCAATAGAGGAAAACTCCCAGATTGTTAGCATCTAAAAATCAAAAGTCTTGTCTTGTGGTTTATATGGAATTTGGCTCAACCTATCATTGTTTGGAGTATTTCGTTGGAGAGGAATAGAAGGATTTTTCAATATAAGGGAAGAGAATTTGAAAGAGTGTGGAGTATTATTAAAAAATACTTGTCAAATTTGGGTAACATTCACTATAGAGGAGATTGGGTGGTCAAAGTGCGAGAAAGGGAATGGGCTAATGCTTGGCCAAATTTTAGGTGGATAGGAAATAATTGGTAGGAGAATGATAACAGAGGTAAACAATGCAAATGGAGGTGTACAAAGATGAATTAGATAAAACCTAAATTTGATGGTGCTTCAAAAGGAAATATTGGGTTGGCTGGTGGTGGGGGTATTTTCAGAAACCATCAAGGTCAACCTATTGGGATCTTCTTCTAGGGCTTTGATACAAAAACCAAAAATATAGTTGATGCTATGAAAAAGTGGTGAGGTTTGAGGATAGTTAAGGAGAAGGGATGGGAAATAATATGGGTAGAAGGGCATTTGAAGTTGATCATTGATGCAATATTTGGTTCTTATGTTTGGAACTGGAAGCTGGCTTTAATTGTAGAAAGAGTCATATTGCTAGAAGGGAGATAAATTCCTTTCTAAAATCTCTAAAGGTTGTCTATATGGTGAGATAAGGGTCTAATCATCAAGACTAGACCAATGAAAGAACATGGGAATTCCTAATTAATTAATTAACGATAATTGAAAAATTAAATTTCTATTGAACAAATAAATAATTAAAATGAATAAATTTAACCACTACAATGAATAAAATGCTTTATTGAATAAAGACAAAAAAAAACATGATTTATGCAATATTAAGTATAAAGATTGTTTTTCAATAATTATTTAATTATCAATAATTGAACAATTAAATTTTATAAAATAAATAAATAATTAGAATGCTAAATAAATTAGACCTCATTTTTTATAAATCTATTATTTTGTCTAATAATGAGAAATTATTTTTTATGGTATTTAATTAAAGTTACTATTTTAACATCCTCAAAAGGGATGGTTATAATGAAATTTAATATTTAAATATTTTGAATAAATAATATAATAATTGTTCAATTTGAATAGTGTCAATTATGTAAATTAAATTTCAAGTTAAATAAAATTAACCAAACTCAACCCAAGTTTTTAACTATTTACCATAGCAAAGATCTATTATTTTAATTTAATTATCATAAATTAAAATAATTGTACTTAAAATTTAACTCTTTTAAAGACGCATTTATTTAAGGAATAAAGTACATTTAAATTTTCCTCTTTAAGGGTTGAGAAACGAATCTTATCCTTTATATTAGATTGATTTTCAAGGTAACGCCCAAACCCTAAAACTAACTTTTTCTCAACAAAAAAAGTATTATTATTTTTATCTATTCACTATTATTTATTTAAGAGGAGGCAATAGGAGAGGAGTGGAGAAAAAAACTCAAAAGCTTAGTATAAATTTATTGAAGGTTCTTTGTTTGAAATTGTTCATGATTTAATTGTTTAACCTTTTTTTTTTTTTGAAATCTTAATTTATTCTTTTCTTTTGTTTCTTGTTCTCCAAGAAGGAACAATGGTTTGCAAGTTTAAAAAGATAACAGATTCCATAAAAAAATATGTCATATTAATTGTCATTAAGATTATTTTAGACACAAGAGAACTACTATTGTCCAAAGAAATTTTGTATTGAAGTTTGTAGGATAAATAGCCATTACAATTTATTGCATAAATTTAAAAAATTATGTTTTAAAACATTATTATTTCCAAACTTGTAGGTAATATTTTTATATACATTACAAGTTATATAATATATATATATATATATATAATTTTATATTAATTAAATAATTTTGTTGTACTTTAATACTTTTTACTTTGTGTTTTACTTTAATATTTTAAAGATACAAAAAAATAAAATTAAAAAATATATGTATAATACTATTTATATGTTATTTGTGAAAAAATGGTTTGCATGTTTAATTTGTTTTCTAATGTTATTTATTCTTAATTTTTTTAAAACAAAGTTTTAATTTTTTATTTTGGTTTGCATGTTGTTTTACAAAAAAGGCATATTCACATAACACATACTAAGTATTTTTTTATACTTGTGAATATATATAAAAAAATTAGTAAATCTCATGTGTGAGATTACATTAATAAATGCCTGAATAATTATATTCGTTGAATGAATTCACATGATAATCTAATAAAATTAATTAACTCAAGATTTTTACACTCAAATATGATTATTCACCTAATTAAAATAAACGGTTATAAAATAAAATCACACATGCCTTTGTCTACTTAGTGGAATAGTTTATTTATTTTCTTGCCTTGCACATAATAGAAAAATGATCAATGAAAGTACATTTGTTTGTTTAAATTTTCAATCAATACTAGTAAAATAAGTCTTTTCTAATTTACATATTTAAAACCCTATTCCACCATTGTTCCTTTTTGATTTCTTGAATCTTTTCAAAAAAGGCGATCCCAAAATGGTCTTTATGCATAACCCTTAGACTTGCAACAATAGGACCAAACAAACAAAATGCTACAATGGTCAATGGGAGCTTACCTCCCAACCATAGGGTTGAATACAACCCACCCATGCATTTGGAGTCACATAGCAATCCAAGGTTGCACACACATTCAACAATCTTGTAATAACATTTAAACACTTAGATTTTCAACAATGATACTCCACGCCACACCACATAATACAAGGTCTTATACTTATACAACAATCCCAATGTAACCCACGAGAAAAAAATAGAGGGGATGGGGACTTTACTAAAGAGAAAATGATTCCAACACAATATATTTAACACACACTCCCATTTTTCCAACACCATTTCATACAAAATCTTCCATTCACAATTCCCTTTTCCTCCTCATTACGGACATAGAAGGATACACATATCCACTTACCATTGTGGGTACTCATACGTAAAACCCCCAAAATGGGAGCCACACCCACTCAACCCCATTACACAAAGGACCTAACTCTCATGAGAGGATGTCTACTCCACACAAGACTCATTTACAAAAAAACATTACAAACTATACAACAATTTCTTCCCCACAAAACATATCATGATTTCACTAAAAGATTCACAATGATCACACAAAATAAAACACTCCAATAACAAATATTGCACAAACATTACAAAATTTATACAAGAGGGTTTGGGTCCTACCTTAAAATGCTTTCCAAACTTGATAGATTTGTTGAAATCCCTTCAAGCCTCCCAAGAACTCCAAAAAGAACATAAATAGGAAAGGAGAAAAAAATATATTCCCCAACTACCTCACAACTAAATAACTTCCCCATTTTCGTCATCTTTTTGAAATGGCAAGTGTAAGATGCCTAGAAACATTTTTAAAAGTCCTTTTAAGGTTTAAAATACCCCTCGCCCCTACACCTAAGGTTAAATTTTGATTATAAAAACTTGATTAATCCACTTAAAATCCTAATAAAACTCCTTAAAAGAAACACTATAAAACAACTTGCAAAAGAACAATAATAATAATTTTTTTTCATAAACAAATTACACACGACACATGAAAGTTCACATAACAACATATTCACGTCACTACATTACACACATAACGTATGATCTTAATTCCTTCAAATGAATTAAGATCGATAGCATGACAAAAAAACACAGTTTGGAATTGCTATGTGATCCCGAATTTCCATTGGCATTTTACCTGCACACTTGATGCAAAAATATTTGTATATGACAAAAAATCACAAAAGCCAAAGCATTAGTAACCAAATTCTTAACATCCACCAACAATAATATTTTAAATCAATTGTCACTTTCTACAATCCATGTTTATAATAATTATTCACTAATTGCATAAAATTTGAATAATTTTATGAACCTCCACATATGAACATTTAATCCATTAAAATATTACCTCAAAAACCATATATTTGCATTTCACATAAAAGAAATCATCTAATATCATAATGTATCTACACTTAGCATTAGTCAAATTAAAATCCATTAGCTAATCATGTCAATAATAACCAAATCAATCCATAAAATTGTAAGAATACCAACTACCTATAAAAACAAAACCATCATCCATAATACTCCTATAATAATATCCAAACATAAGAAATCATGAAACCATCACTATAATAATATCCAAACATAAGAAATCATGAAACCATCACTCAAAAGTCATAATAGTATCAAAATAACATAGAGTCAAAAAGGGTTACAAAAGGAGGGGCCTCACATCTTCATACTATCATTTGCCTATTTTCACACATCATATGGATAAATTTCCTTCTAGCCAAAACAAGGGCACAAAATGCAAGCAAACATGATACAACAACAAAATCAATTCTTTGAAAAACTACCATGAAAAAATGTGAACACTAAAAGAAATGCTACTTAATAATATTATCAACTATTTGGAGAAAAAACATGTGAAAGGACTTAGACATATGTCTCTACTAAAGGCAAGGCATATGCAAAAATCATGTGCCTACGTAGAAGTGATATTTCAACTACAATATATAGAAGCATTAATCCTAACACTACAATTTTCAAGACTATTGTAGGAGATGCAATTATATTTATTTCAAACCGATGTCATTGTTTGTACAACATAAGTGTGGACATACAAGGAACATCCAACATGAATAATTTTGTAGAAGACTCAAATTTAATCAAATATTTAGAATTAATAAGCCTAACAAACACCACAAACTATAAAACGATATTGTTTGTATAACACATCATGTCAAGAATGCTTCCTAATTGCATACTACAAAAGTTTTGTATTGGAGGATATTAAACATCACCATTTTGATGATTTAGAAAAGGTTAAACCTTAATTAGTTTGCATTCCAACGTTCGAGTTGTTGGTTTATAATGCTTAGTCAAGGTGCCAAGCACACATGAATTATGAATCCTCAATTCTTGTATCATTAGTCCCATACATAAATCCTCAATCCATAAGGCATCAAATGTGCCATATTTTATAGCACTTATGGCATTTTCTTAGTAATAAGCAAAAAAATCATATAGCATGTAAAAATCCAAAAATAAAAATCGGCCAATATCCAAAATCTTCAAACCACACCTAGACAAAACATTCAACATCCAAAAAGCAAACAAACAATACTTTATAACAGATCAAAAATGCAAACTTGAAAACCCAAAAATTTGACTCGACATGGACTCAACACAAAACTTGACAAGATTTGGCAAAAAATTAAAAAGCTCATAATTACACAAAAATAAATTAATTAATGAATTTAGTTAACGCAGGTCTAATTTGATTATCAATTTGTCATTATTCAAACATTGCATGTCATATGACCCTCTCAAAATTAGACTTCAAACATTACATGACATATGTCCAATCTTCCCAATGTCCTCTAGCATGAAATCCAAACAATGTGCAACACAAGTCCAAAAAATAGTATGTCTTCCCATAATAAATCTCCTCACAAATACATGTGTTGCTCCATTATTCAAGTTATTTTGAGCAATATTTTCAACCCAACCTCCTAGATCCCATCCAATAGATTTCACAAAATATCATCATTTTTACTTCATGAGAAGCATTTATGGACTTCATAAATGTCAATGTGCCATTAAAAGCCACTAAAAAGTAAAGGAGTCATATTTTGCCAATATGCCCATCCATCTATTAAAATGCTACACTCAATTCTCTATCTTAATTTATTTGATTATCAACAAAAATTGTGTATTTTTTACTTCCTTTAGCAATGGCCCACTCAAATCCCTAGCTATTGGAGTCTTAAACCCCTCACCAACAACTGTCAATGCATTCACCAACCCTTCCCAATAAGGTTCACCACATTGAAGGGTCAATTATTTTAGTTCCAAAAGTTTGTCATTGTCATCTTAGCCTAATGTTGTTTTTCCTTATTCCAAGCAATACCTTCAATTGAAGGTTGTGCTCCTTAAACAATGTGTGGAAAAAAAATCGATGTTGATGAAAGAAGCTAAAAAAAAATCGATGTTGATGAAAGAAGCTAAAAAAAAACCCTCAAGAGTCTCATCAATAGAGAAAAGTAGACAAATGTTTAGGGCGAAAAAGAACTTGTAAATAAATCAAGATTGGCATTCATTATTGTTGTTATTGTTTCCTTTCTTCATTGCTCATTTTTTTTCATTTAATAACTAACATGTAGGGCATCTATTTCTCTCATAATCTCTTCAAGCACACCAAGGATAACATATTTCTCTCATAATTTCTCTCATAAGATGGTATTTACAACAGACTTGGCTCGTGATAACATCAAACATTCCATATTTCCATGCAAGATCTCTTTTACCACTCATTTGCATTGAACTTGGCATTGCTAATTTTAAAATAAAAAAAAAAATAATATAAAAAAATCATTAAATATATTAGCAAAGTTCTGAAAAAAAAACAATTAAGGTTTAAAAAAATAAACAAACAAAATGACATTCATAAGAAAATAGAATGCAAGTACAATAGAAAAAGGGTTAAGAAAAGATGAGGGGGGGAGGAAATCGAAATAAAACAAAAACAGATAAATATTGGTTTGAATCTTTGAATGTGCCTTTAAATTGCCTTGAAATCCCTTCTCTCGACTTGTTTATGTTACATAGATGTTGAATATGTCATTTAACGGGTGAACTAAGCCCAAAAAAGTCAAAAATAAATAAATTGAAATGCTGAAATTGCATGAAATTTGTTATAACCTTTCAGCAACAAATCTGATCAGAAAACTTGCAAGTTTGTGCGCAAAACTAGGTCGAATCTTGACAAAAACTCATAAGTATTCAGCCTAACTTGGCCCTGAATTAACTCAAAAATCTAAGTCAACTCAACACAAGAAGCTCAAAAACTTGTAAGTAGCAATGAGTCAGCTGAGTACTCAACGAGTTTTCAATCTATGCTTTATACATAAATTATTGTTAAGGCAGGAACCATGCAAATCAAATGAATTAACAATAGTAATGCTAATGTGCATAATTGCAATCACATATGGAATCTATAACAAAAGAAATTCTAAGGTACAAATGTTCATGTAGTTAATAAGATATGATCTAAGAGTTCGATTTTAATGTCATTGGGCTCATTTTACATTTGTTGAACTTCAAGGTAAAATGCCAATGGCATAAAATGTTATACAAGTTGTAAACTCGGATTTCACATTATAAAACAATTATCCTTTGTTCCCACTCCAAAATTGAAATAATAAGAAAACTTTTGACCAAGAAAATGATTTTTTTTTTTATATGAAATCATAGCTATATGGACAAGCAAAAACCAAGGACATCTTCCACAGCAACCATACGACTAATCGGCTTTAAAGTTTACAAAGCAGTCTTAATGTAAAACATATCACTCATCCCGTCTTAGCAATCATTGTATATTCCTCCCATGAACATTTCCACATATTTGGAGAAGGGTTTTTAAATTTTCACCCATGAAAGAGATTAAAATCTGCCCTTTTGTGCTTAAATTCTTTCTAACTACGAGGAAAAATAAAATTACAAATTAATTTCAATACAATGATATCCCACATGAAGTCCAAAATACTATAAAATAAAGGCAGCTAAATTGTGGCAAAAGCAACTACTATTTTAAAACTTCATAATTCAGTGATTCCGTCAACATATCCTGATATATGGAACATCAAGTGGCATAATATTCATCACTGCAGAGAATTGTAGTTCTTTTCTATCCACAAGACAACAATACCTCGCTGTGTCACAAAATTGTTCAGATTCTTCCGGTGGAGTTTATGAGTCAACTACTAATCTGGCAACTTGGTTTTATTGAAATTGAATAAATGCCATTACCCTATTCTTGGAGACTCAAAATCAGTAACATTTAACTTTATATATATAGACACACATTTTTTTCGTTTCAAATGATTATAACAGTTAAACTAATCTAGGATATATAAGATCAACTAAGCAACTATGTAAATAGTTCACTCGGTGCAAAATTGACAAGATATTCCACTCAACAGAAAATAATCCATTTTATTTAAAAAAGAAATCAACAGAGTATTCTAATTCCGCATCTAAGACACCATCTATATTTGCAGATATAATTAACTGACTTCTGTCTTAATATTTGACTGATTACAATGCACATGACAGCTCTAACAGCATACAGAATGGTACAGAGATATGAAAGAAAAAGTACATCTTAACATGGAATTTACCATCATCTAGGCTGATAAAGCCGATTTATTTATAATGATTCTCAATTAATACAACTACCCAAAAGTACAAAACATGGTTATTTTAAAAAGCATAACATGATAATTCTGAGAGTGAATCCAATGCTGACACATCATACCAACACTACTAATTGTAATCAGATATTTGCAAAACTTCACATTATCAAATTCTTAAAATAACTCAAAACAGCATATAAATAATATGTATTTCAATAACCAGTAATAATAATACCTGTAACCAGAATGTGTAAACTACCAACAGCTACTCCTGCAGATTCTGTGGGAAAAGGGCATCATGGAAGTTTTTTCCTCCCAACCACAGCCCAATAGAGCTCCCCCATTTCTACATTATTCGAGTGGGACCCTTCCCTTCATGTGCAGGTCATGAAGATGTACCACGTGAGAGAGAGAACTCCGGTGTCTGGGGAAACTATATCTTTCTAACTCTTAATGCAAGCAAATCTGATCTACTATAATATCCATAGCCAGGGTAATAAAGTTGTCACGCCATGTCCACAAATAACTAGGGTTAGGAACTTAGGAGTTATGATATTGCTGAAACTAAAACTTGGTGTAAGCCTAACATCACAAACACACTCCACTCCTAACCCTGGTATGAGCCTGACATCACAAGGTACTATAGTGTAACCTATGCAAGGTCTACTCACATACACTGGAGTATTTTAGATGACCAGCCCCTGACCTAGACCACTTCTTTCTCCCATTCTTTACTTACTGAGCTGCAGCTTTGTACGATGTGCTAAACAACTAGGAGCCAATGACATTAGGCAGGCCTCCACAAGCCACGCCTAGAGTCCTAGCTCACAACTGTGCTGCAAGCACTTGACTCTGCAATCACACACAAAGTAAAAGTCTTAAACAGAAACAATATAAACTTTTATTACTTAAACTGCTGTGCAAGGTTTTTAGTTTCAAAATACAGAATGCCTAAGTGTGTCACAACCCATACTTTGTCATTGTCAACATAGCTGAATGACAAAGTAGTCTTTGTCGCAACTTTTTGTTATTGATCTTTTCTTGTGTTTCCAATCGTCCAATTTTAATCATACAGGAATTCATAAGAACTGCCATCCACAGTATTCTTTTGTTTTACTGTAAGACTTCATGAGGATCATGGACAGATTTTCAGTTTTACTAAGCCTACATGCCTAATACTAAATCATTTCCACACAACCATTCAAGAAGCTCAGTATTAGCTCATGCACTACACTGGTTTTGGTTATGAAACAATCCTACTTTTGAAACCCTACAGTTCACAAGCTAGAACACAACTTGATGGGTAGAACACAATCGACATGTAGAATATTTTCATACTATTTATAGGTGCCAAGACAGTTTAATATCATCCATTCAGCTATTCACAAGTGTAACCCGAATTTCTCTTCCTACGATCCATAAAAATATCATATGCTCCAACAGCTTTCTTCAAATATTCATCCTCTGCAGCTTTCAATGCATACTCTAAATTTCAAATGGAGGTTCTAGAACTTACACAGACATTCAGACATTCCTATTGAAACAAAACTTACATTTTAGACAATATCTAAGCCTGATTTCAAAGGATGCCCAAATGTTCCAATGTGTGAAGGATAATTGGTTAGGACTTCACATTACCTATGAATATTGAGAAACTTTGACCCAAAATTGAATCCTCTATGTGCAAATAATAACCCACTAGGGTTTCCCATTACAAATGAACATTCAGAAATTTTACTGAAACTGAAAACTTCTATATACAGATGCTGTCCCCTTTTTATGCCAAAGATTTCAGAATATCAAATAGATATTTTAAATTAACAGCAAAACCTGAAATTCGCATACCAAGGATCTGGGTGAGTCACCTGCTTAAGCGTGGGTATGAAGACTTCAAAAGTCATCCCAACCTATAAAAACCTTCTTCCAAACTGTGCAAACGATGGCAAGATTGTCCCCTTCTCTCCCTTCTAACCTCACACGAAAACCACATTATAACTACACAATTTTTCTTTCCACTGTGAATCCCCTTCTCAAACCTTTCTGTCTTCTTTTATAAAAGTTCAAGCGCAGCCTCAAGTGGAGAGAGCTGGAATTCTGTGGATTGAAATGCTAGTTTAATCTCCACTCAAACCATTCCTCACTCCAAGGTATGTTATCATGCACAGCATATAACAGCAGTTTGGTAGGGTCGAGTGGTAACTGTTTACTCTCCTATCTGATAAAATGAACACTTGAAATAGTGAACAGAACTAATAATGCATACCAAAAGAGGTGTTAAAGCACATTAATTTATTGCAGAAGCAGACCAGAGATGGTCAACCAAGGATTAGAGTTGATCTGACTAGATCATACTGCTTTCCTTGACGATATAAATAATAAAATCAATTTAAAGCAAAAGTTGCCAAGAGGAACACAACCATCAACTAACTCTTATAACCACCCAAAGCTGACAAAAAATTAATACATAGTCAGATAAACCATATTATCAAAGCATAACAATAGGCATTGTACACTAACTACAGTAGCCACAGCAGCCACAGCTCCATCTTCTTTCCATCTCCTCCACACATGGTGGCCAGAGCATCAATGATGCACATCCTAAATCCAGCAATGCCAAACATGCAATAACCCTGAACCTCTTCCTTTCTCTTCTATGTAGGTTCCAAAACCCTGAACCTTTTTTGATCCATAACTTTCCCAAATTTTGGTATGAAACTAAGGAATAAGCTATCGTGCTAGTTGGAATCCAAATGAAAATGGGATGTGGAAGTAATTAAGATGCTGCTACATTAAGAAATGATATACTGAAATGTAAAATGCAAAACAACAGAATTTTTATTTTGGGAAAACCCCTATTTGGGATGAAAAACCCACTTAGTAGAGGCAATTGCTGTCGATTGCAGTGTATTGCTCAGAATAGACAAGCACAAGGTGATTTACAACCTCTGTCAAGTCTACCACTACTTCAGTCTCCTATTCTTAGAGATGCAACACTCACGTGTCCTCCTCACCGTTACTTTGGACTCCCATTTGATTCTTATTGAGTGTTGGATGACTCCCCTTACATTTACAAATCCTCCTACATAGAACCCAAAGAGACAAGGTCACTGATTCATTTCAAACTCTGCTTAATTCTCCAGTTCAGGCAAAACCACTTCTTTTGGCAAGGGACAACTGCAAAACTGCCCAATTCACCAAGAAGCCGTTGCAAAATTGCCATTGTTGTCTATTTTTACCCTTCTTCTAGAAGCCATAACTTTTGCATACTGATGCAAAACAAGGTGCCCTTTTTTCGAATATGCATTACTTTTCAAGAGTAATGTAAATATGTAAACATATTCAATTGTTGATGCCATTTAAGTATAGTTTTTGGTCCTACAAAATGCTGATGTCAGGACGGTAGAAAATGTCCCCACCCTATACCTGATTTCTGAAAAAGCAAGATACATTTCTAAAACAGAAGATTTGCGGCAGGGAACAGCAGGGGACAGTTTGTCATCCCCTAGGGCCTAGACAGCTTAGAATGTTTTTTTAAACACAAAATAGAAATTAAAAGGGAGATTGGGGGCCCCAGGTGACGGGCACAAGGGCCCCACAGCCCTTTACACCAACCCTAAACCTAAACCAATTTGTGAAGAAGACAGAAAAAGAACAGCTATGAGAAGAGAAGAGAACAACAGTACGAAAGTAGGGAGACAGCAAAAAAGAATCAAATCTACATCTTTTGAACCAAGTTTATTATCCATCGTTCAAATGCTCAAACTCTTTTGCAATTTTTTTTGTTTTTTGAAAGTTCCAAACACTCAAGGGTTTTCTTGTTTGTTTTATGTTTGCACTTGCAACAGAGTTTTGAATTTTCTCCAACAAAAAACGAGCAGCAATGAAGATGGTGAGGATGAAGAGATTCAAATTTAACAAATAAGTCACAAAAGTACTATTGGGGGTTATTTTGGGAGTGGGAGTGTTGAAGGGACTCTGAGTTCAAATAACCCATTTGAATGCCCTAAACTCATCAAAACCTATGCAAAAGGCCCATTCAATCCAAAAAAAAATCTATTTTAAAATTTACAACAGCCATAGACAAAGACAAGAAAATAATTAGGGGAGAATAGAGCATGGCTATGTCATTTGTGTAAGAAAACCATTAAGGCAATTATGAAAAGGTTTATTCTCATCTTGTGTGCATAAGTGGATGAGCGATAAAAGGTTGTAAGAAAATAAACCTAGCTGAGAAAATTGAGGTGATTAGGTTGCACATGGAGGAGAAGGCAAGAAATAAGGGAATGTCATTGCCTACCCAAACAATAAATATTGAGAGTCAAATGCGAGAGGGTTCTGCCAAGGGAAAGAAAAGGATACTAGTGTTGTAGGAATGTTTAATATGCAATTACATGAGATGGTTAAGTCTTCTATTGCTAAAGATCTCTTTGCCCATGCCATACCATTTCACATGGCATGTTCTCCGTATTTCTAATAAATATTCAAAATTGCAATAGCTATTTATCTTTCATATGCCTCCTGGAGAACATACGTCACGCACCACCCTGCTTGATAGAGAATATTCTAAGATGCAGTACACCCAGCCAGATTTGAACAACAGAAATAAAAAGTAGAACAGAATTCCAAGTTTACTTAATCAATAATGCACGATATTGTCCAATTCACCATGCAGTAACAGAGAACTAAGTATGAGTTTCAGAATGATAATTTGCATTCAAGCGTTCAGTGACAGTTACACATCGAGTCTGAGGAGTGGACACTCCAATGAAAGGAGAAAGTATTACAGATCGCCATATTTCCTGAGTGCAGAAGTACACTTGATAGACAGCAGTGAATGATGTGAAAAGATCAAGCTAATATGTAGACGGAGTTGCTAGTGATATATCCCGTTGATCTCAATACCGTAGCCACTAGCAGAGGTATGAAGACTCAATTCAGGGCACGCCTGGCAGTAGCTGAAGGGTGTCGATATATCGGCGCCCAAGGTAGCGCCATAGAGATCTTGGGGAAAATAACTGGACCAGTGCTTGCCGACTCTGTTATTGCTCATGAACCGTCCCGAATATGCTGACAGTGTTGTCGATTTGGCTGGTGGAATAGTTCTGGGCGATGGAGTGCAATGTTTCATATTAGAGTGAACCAAATGGTGTTGGTGGCGTGAGCCAATGGCTCCACCACACCAACATAGGATGTCGTCCACCATCTAGGAGCGCTTCAATTTAGATCCTGCAATGGAAATCACTGTGAATGAGGTACAGGTTGCTGGGTAGACTCGGAGCATAAACAGCAGGTGAGGGAGAAGTCCCACCTATTGCGCCTGGTATAGTGGTTTTCGTCTCTATCGCAGCTCGTCTGCAAATGCTCCAAATTCCCAGTAATGAAAAAATGCAAAACGAACTCATATTAATATAGAACACCAGCACAAGTCGGCCACAGATTGAATATTATTTTTAGTGCCTACCAAGGAGTCAGTCAGATAATAAAATTCAAATATTATTTTTAATAATTTAAATTTATATTAATATTATTTAAATTCTCAAAGTGTTGAAAAACACTGTTTTGTCGCCCCTTGAATTTAGGCCCCTGTTAACATAGGGTCATGACATAAGATGACTGTAATGATTGAGGAAATGAGGCAAACTTGTATAAAGGATGGTTGCTCTATCATCATATGGATGGGTGATTCAAGGAAGAGAAAGGATGAAAACTTCCAATTTCAAATTTTGAAAAATGCCATAGAAGAGTTTGGGCCCTATAATGTTGTATAGGTGGTGATAGTCTATGTAACTAGGTTTGGATGAGTGCCTCCATCTCATGATGAAGAGGTGAAAGAAGGGCTCATGAAGGGCCTTCAAAAACTCAATATTACTGAGGGGTCTACTTCACTTCAAACAAAGTAGCTAGCCTTTGTCAATTTCCATGTCCAACATTCAACAAACCAAAAGCACGGACAGATAGAGCTACATAAATTCAAACCAACCCTATTAGATGATGGATGTGGCATGGCAAGGATGCACCAAAATTTATACTTGCCACTCACCTCCTTTCACAAGTCGTGAGTTGCTTTGTTGTAGAAAGAAAATGGTCCACATACAACTTCATTCAAGCATTCAAAAGGAATAGGCTTACCTCTCGACAAGGAGCAAAGTTAGTGGCCATGCGTAGCATCTTGTGGCTTCAGATTTTACAAACTCTTGAGTATCATCAGACTCCACTCAACATTGGAATGTTGATCCTAAAGATGCCACACAAGTTGAGGAGGAGGATGCACAAGAGGGATCGGTTAGGGTTCCATTGGATGAGGCCACCCCTCATAGTGGCACTGACTTAGACTTAAGACTCCAATTGTGATGCAGTGTTAGCAAATGCTAATTAGGGCCAGCAATATTTTTTCTATGTTTTTTTTTCATTTTGTTGTTGAAACTTCCAACCTTTGGGCATTGTGTTGTATTTTTTATAAATATAATAGATATATATGCACATTGACAATGAAAGCAATTAAATTTTGCTAATTTGTTTGTCAACTCTCATGTGAAATCTCAATTCAAGTCTAATGTTATGTATTAAAATTCTATAACGTGTATTGATATTTTCTATTTTTTTAATAGTCATCCCTTGCCATCCCCTGAAAAAAGGCCTACCAAAAAATCCATTCCAAAATCACATCCCCCTATCCCTGTCC
This sequence comes from Sequoiadendron giganteum, assembly GCA_007115665.2. Lineage (NCBI taxonomy): Eukaryota > Viridiplantae > Streptophyta > Pinopsida > Cupressales > Cupressaceae > Sequoiadendron > Sequoiadendron giganteum. The sequence goes on from CM021109.1 coordinate 549,828,086, forward strand.
TAAACACTTGATGTAACATAGACAAAAAACTCTTATATGTACAAAGTGATGCTCAACCAAAATATGCCCCAAGTTTGAAGGTGGTGATGCTTCATCCTAATCATTGATTGAAATAAATCTCCACATCCAAGATGATGCTCAACACAAGTAGTGGCATGAGGTAGAAGCTAGTGATGCTCTAACCCATGTATTGAAACTCAATTTTATATCCTTACCATGAACAACTCCATGGTGGCAACTTCTTAACCCCTTATGCTACATGCATTTGTGCTAATCGTGAATGCCATACTACAACATACCTGACTACCATGAATGACCTTTCTCATTGACAAAGGTCACTTTACAGTGCTTATTGAAACTATTACAAAGTGGTCCTTATTGCATCTATGCAGGCCTTACATTTTTATGATGTTTACAAGGAACTTGAAAATTGACTCCCCATCCTACAACTATGTACATGCTACAATTGTAACAATATTTTGTGGACAATACCATAATGAAGACCATCACTGTTATGCTCTTGGCTGCCATGCTCATCTATGATAACATAAAGTGCCTCCCATACAAGTGGATTCAATTGTTTCCTCTTCTTGCCATCTCAACCAACAAGTGAAACATGCTACATGATTCAATCCAAACAAAAATATTCATGCTCACAACACCCAAAAACATACACATAGTACTGCCCATGCTATGCAATCAATGTTAATCTACATGCCTACAACACTAAAAATGTTTTATTGTGCTGCCCATGTTCAATCCCTTAAGTATACATGCTTACAAAATCCACAAACATATTTCAAAGTGCCACCCAAGTTATCAATTTTGTTCCAGCTTTGTTCCACTTATATGAGCAAGTTATTAATTATTTTTTTGACTTAAAGTTGACTTCTAAATAATGAAATATTGATTCCAACCCTAATCTTTGCCTCCAAACACTCTCAAATAGGTAAATAATAAAATATTGATTCCAACCCTAATGTGAATGAAAAACAAGGAGGTGGGATATTGAGCCAGAGCAGCTTGACTTGGATGCTTCCACAAGTCACTTAGCTGCACTTGATATTGATGATGACTATGAGCCTGAAGCAGCTGCTGAGCATGAGAGTGGTAGCGTCAGTGCTAGTGGCAGTGCTTGTGCGAGTGCCACTAATGCTATTATGGTTCTACACAAAATGTAGCATCTAATGATGCTGCTTTTTTTGATGACCCATATGATTCAAATTGATCAATGATCAATAATTATTAATGGCTGATTGTAAACACTTGACATTTTTATGTTTGAAGTTTGAACTTCAATTTATAATTCTATATCATGACATTTGAGTATAAAGTGGTGGTGTATTTTTGCTATGTTATTTGACTATTAATATGGTAGTGCATTCTGAACTTAATTACTGCTGCAAATATGTATATATTTCTGATTTTTATATGTTTTTTGTATTAATGTACCCAAAACGTACCCAACCCCAAAACAAATTTGACCGAATCCTGTACCGGATTCTTGTACCTGAACCCGAATCCAAAAACAAATCGGTAACTTAGATTTGCAAGAAATGTGAAGGCTGCAATTTCTCATCGCCTCATACATTTCCCTCTTGCTTCTCCTTTCCTGTTTTCTAAGTAAGCTTGTTTATCATGCTTACTCTTAGTGAGTGCAACATACTGCTTGCTTAATCTACATGTGAGGTTAACAACTTGAACGCTACTCAATCTGTAGGAAAACTTAGATTGCTAATCAAATGCCCACACAAATGGAAGTGTCACATCCCTCTAAGGCACCCATTTTAACTTGTTGTAGACAGGTCTTAATCATGATTCCGAAGTAAAGGCGGTTGAATTGGAAGTTTGTTACCTATGTCATGTGTTTTTGCAACTGACTGCAGCTGGTGTATTAGCATGTTGCCTTATAACTAAGTATATGTGATTGCTGTCAATAGTACTTGTTAAACATGTTTTAAGTATATCTCAGATATGGTTTAAGTATTACAAGTTGTGTAAACATGATTGCTGATCATTGTTGACTTGTGTGCAAAGTACACTGATCAATTCACCTCTGCCCATTGTGCAAGATGATATGGATTCTGCAGATCAGCTAAGGAGTGTTCCAATGCCAATTTAGTCAAATATCTATCTGGAGAGTTCATGTGGCAATGTGATCAAATCAATTGGTTTGGGGTATGTGAATCCCTTAAAGCAATATGTGTTGAAATTAGTTGATTACCTTGAACACCACAAAAGATCAAAACCGAGATAGATATAAGAGCCAACTTATTTAGCATTAAAACCAAGGTTGAGAGAGACACTATGACAGCATAAGTAGAGAACAATAGTTCATCTAAAAATACAACTCATCCTACTCTTCCCTAAGAGTATACTGAATTTTAAATCTTATTACCCACTTATTAGCAAAGCTTAACTACCAAAAATTCCAATAGTCCAAAAGTGTGCTCTACCTACAAAAGCAAACGGTTGTATCATAGAGTTTAGTCAACTTTCACTAGTAGCATGTGAGCTAGAGAAGACAAGAGCTACCCACATTCATATGGTTTAGCCAGCTTTCAACAATAGTATGCAAGTGATAGACACCAAGAGCTATTCCTTCTATAGGGTTTAGTCAACTTTCACCAATAACATGGAAATATTAAACATCGAGAGTTACCCATTTTTTTAAGGTTACAACAAGATTTTGCCAATTGCATGCAAGCAGTAGATGTCATGATCTCCCTAACTTAGTAGTTCAGTATAAGCATTGGTTTATCTAAGAGAATGTGTGTTCTACAAACATTGTGTCTTGCTTGACGTGCATTGTGTTGTATGCCTATGGTATGCACTCTGCAACAAGTAGGATGAGATGTCTGCCTCGTCTTCATAGTTGACCATGAATAGGATAAGGGAAAGAGATATGGTGTTGTATGGGATGCACTAGCTTTCCTCTTAGACCAGCATTTGTTAATGTAGTAGGGTCACATTCACTTCATATACCAGCTGGTCACTATGTGGTTATGTGTTTGTATTTTAATGGTGACGTGGTAATTCTACGTCATTACTTGTCTTTAAAACTTTAAACTCCTATCCGTTGGACATTGGCATTATGAAACACCTTCCTGATAGTTATACAAAATCTATTTGAGGGGTGGTAGGTGATGTCTACTCATCTGGTGGAATTATCTTGCACCATCCCACTAGAATACAAAATCTAATGCAAACTCTGAGGACTTGTTCATGCTTAGTGGTCAACAAGGAATGGGGCACCTCATGTTTAAGCTATTGGCATTTAAACTTATTGAAGATGTTCAATATTCTAATTGTTTTAATTGATGGATCGTATGGAAACTCTATGAACTCATATGCACAAGCAAATCTTGGTGTAATTCATTCTCTTATGCATACTTTAGTTGATCCATGTCATGATTATATCTATTAGTATGTGCATGCTTCCATGAATTGTAAATGCAAGGGCATTGTAAAACACAAAGATCTTTTATGTCCCTCGTTGTAAAGTGAATTGCTTGTACCATTCTTCGTTAGTTAAAGGAATAAAGATGATGTTCCTATTGTGTGTTTACCTTGATAGATCAGAGTTACGAAATAAATTTGCTTGGCTAATTAAAATTGTTTTTAAGGTGTAACAAAAACAATAGTAGAAAAACAACTGCAATAACCAAGGTTGGTTAGTAGGGGAAGCAGCTCACTCGTATCTCCTATACAAATCAAGTAAATGCTTTGTCCAAGCATCAACACACTTAGCATCCATCACGTGAGAGTTATTCTCTCATTGAAATTGGTGTTTTGGTATGCTTCTCTTCCCAAGTGGCTGCCTTCTCTTGCTTTTGCCATTCTATGGGTGAAGCTTTGGCTGGAGCTTCCAACACATGTCATCCCAATGTTCTCCAACTGCAATGGAAGCAAGAGTTTTTAGCTTTAATCATTCTTGAATCGACTTGCTTGTTACCTTCCTTGTGTGTCTCTAGGCCTTTCTCTTCCCTTTGTCTTGGTGAGTGGCTGCTTCTTTTTCCCTCTTAAAGTAGAATTTGCTCTCATATTATTTCCTAGATTGCTGTTCATGTTTAGGAGACAATATACAATCATTTTGAGGCTTTGCAAAAACAACAATAGAGGAATTTTGATCTCACATGGGCTGTCCTTAATTTATGAATAGTGAAAACACCTAAGAGCTTTCTCCAATCTACACAACTCAATAACCAAGGCCCTCGAATAGTGGTCTTTTTTCCTTCACTGAGCTGAAGTATCCTTGGCCATCTTTACCAAGTCTTCTTCTATCATATCCCATTTTTCCAAACAATTTGGCACCTATTCTTTTGGTATGCATTTCAAACTTCTAAGTGGAATCATTAGATTTCAAATATTTGAAGAAAATATTCACGGATACTCTTGCATACATTTTCCATATATTTTTTCTTCTTGAGAAGGGGTTGGTCCACACTTCTTGGTAGACCCCTCTTTCCCTTCTTGGAGCTTTGATAGTAGTGCATCATTTTCTATCAGCTCTGGTTGCAATTGCCTACAAGCAACTTGCAACTCTTCAAATCTCTCACAAAAATGGTGCACTTCTATCCAAAGAGCTCTAATTTTTCCCAACACCAACTCAAACCTTTCTTGAAGGCCTCCAAGCTTCTTCTTACAAGATTTGGACATGGCTCCTTTACAACTTGAGAATAATTTGACAAAATGATGGTTATTCACACAAAAACTTCTAAGCGTCACCCAAATCTTTGTACAAGACTCAAAAAACTTGTGGCTCTAATATCAACTGATCCATAATTTCCCCAAAATTCAGTTAAACACCAAGGAACAGAACTACAAAGCATTGTGCTATTTGGAATCCAAATGACACTAGAATTGGAAGAAACTAAGGGGCTGCTACAATTAAACATGAAATGCTGAAATGTAAAATGCAACAAATCGTGGAGTTTTGATCCTAGGAAAACCCCTATAATGAGTGCAAAACCTAGTTGGTAGAGGCAATTGCTCTCTACCAAAGTGTATTGCAACCTATCTACAACCTTATAGAGATACCTATCTACCAAAGTGTATTGCTCAGAATAGACAAGTACAAAGTAATTTAAAACCTAACTACTTCAACTTCCTACTTCTCGGAGATACCTTATTCAATCTCCTCCTACCCTTTGCTTTCAACACTCAATTGGTTCTTATAGAGTGCTCGGAGAATCCCCTTGCATGTACAAATCTTACTACACAGAAACCAATGAGATAGGATCAATGATTCCTTTCAAATTCTGCTACTTTTTCCAATTCGGGCAAAACCACTGCTTTCAAGTTTCAACAAGAGGCAGTAGCAAAACCACCAGGACACTTTCAAAAACACCATGTTGATAGTCCATTACCCTTTTTCTGGAAAACCAACTTTCAAATACAAATTCGAAATGAACTTTTGATGCCATATAAGTATAGATTTTGGTCCTGCAACACATTAAAGTGTCTTTCCCTTAAGGATGAGCTTTACTCTTAGATCCAATAAAGATCATTTTTTATCACTTTTTCTTTTTCTTCCTCTTTTCTTTTGATTTATTTCTAGTTATCCATAATAAGTCCTTTTATTATTTTATACGTATCTCAATACCCCATAATACCCCATTCAACCCTTAGCGTATGCTCAACATCCCTGTTCTATGCAAAGTGGGAGATACTATTAATATTTAGTATTTACCCTTTATTCTAACACCTTTTCATTAACATTGTCCAACTAGTATTGATCTTGCTAACTCTAAGATACAAACATATAATATCGATCTTGTTGACTCTAAGGCATAATAATTATATAACAATCACTCGATGAACAAAACCATTACTGATGAATGAATGTTGACCCCTAATACCATTCAATGTCCCTACAGGTAATCGACTAGCCAAAAGTAATCTGAAACAAAACAATAAAGGTTTTACCTACAGTTCAGGATGGGCCAAGAACCTCTAGACTTTGCCATCTCTCTGCCCATGTCACTATTGTCACTTCTCCGGCATGACATCATCCTCTCACATGATACCTCCCTCTTCTTAGGGGAAATTTACCTTGCAAAACTCAAACAAGGCAAAAATTAGTCTCCAATAATAAAAACAGGAAAACATCAAATAATCAACTCTCAATCTTATAGAAGCCAGATGAATAGAAATAAGTACAATAAACTCTATTTATCAATTAATCACAATAACCATTTACTTATTACAGAAACTGAATAATATGAAACAATCTATAACTTAATGTTCATCATAATGTCAAACATCAATAATTAATTTAATTATTAAACCAGTTTTTGAGGTGTTACAGTAGAATAAGACCATCCAGGCTGGACAAATACTTTTTATAAATGAAATATCCATAATAAAACCTGAATTACTTGTATCACTTATCAGCACAGACAGATTGTAATATAGTATGTGTAAACAATAGACAGTTTAGTACCAATGCTAGAAAAAGGCAAAGCAAAGTGAACAAAATGTTATTAGGTACATAAAATGGCCAATAAACAACTTTATGATATTATAGAACACATGGATGCTTCCTTTGAGAAGGATATTTACATCCTTGGTGCTGGATAAAAATATCAAGAAAACTTGTAGAGTACGTTGCACTGTTCCCTCTCTAATATATGTTTACCTAGTTCATTACAAAGCACTTAAAATCAATAATCACAAAACAGAGAAAGAAAAGAAAAAATACCCGAAACTGCATTTCAAATGACGAAGGCCCCACCAAGAGTTGATCCAAATTATTGAAGTGATAAGTCCAACCTCCTAACAGTTGGACCATGGGACCTGTGAATGAAGAGAAACAAATGTGAAATATTCCTTGCACTGCATTCTCCGTTTGGAACATACAAATCCATTATCAACGGAATACAGTTTCTGGCATTGTGTTTGAAAGATTCAAAAGTTAGGCTCTAGGCCATGAACCAGATTTCATATTACTTCAATTGTTCCAAATTTATCACAGATTGAAATAAATTGTTGTCTCAATTAATGTTCTGCTTAGTTATACAAGTAACTTTTTACATGATTAACTAGCAGATTGATGCATATTGTTTTTGTGGTTATATTCTTGAAGTTCGTTGAACAGAAAATTCTGCATGAACTATCTCATCATGTCGTATATTTAGGTGTTCAAAATACATATGCATCTTTTTAAGATTATCAATGAGTGCTCCTCTTATAGGGATTCAATCCCAACCTAGCAGAATCCTCCAAGCACAAGGCAGCTTTAATTTGTGCGTGGGGTGCATATCAATGGCTAAAGGATTCCATAGTGGGTTTACAAGCCTGAGATCAACATTTGACTCAAAGGATCGAACAAATACCTAACTCTCTTGTGCCTGCAGTAATCTGATTTTAGGTATAAACATTTTGAGCCCTTAGCGGTGAGTGAACCTCTAATTGAAATTAAATAAATGAACAAATAAGCATTACCCTGGTGAAAGCATTCTTTCAGTTGCTCTCAAAAATCAACCCACATGATTCTCTGAAAAGAAAGCGTTCAATAATACATTAACAACATCATTTGAGGGATCGAAGTAAATTACACAGTATGTCTCAATTCTGCAAGTGTATTCAAAAATAAAGAATAAAGGGAGAAAACATGCAGCCTGCCAATCTTTTTCGATTATAATCTTGTTTTCCACATATACATTCTCAGCAATATACACAGATCATGTGCAAATGTACAAACAGACCTTCTTACTCATCTTATTCATCAATCCAGTCTCCATAGATTCTGCTGATTTTCTGCGGGCCCTTCCATCTGGACAAGCTCTTCTGGCATGCAGATACCTGAATTACATTATTATTGCTGCTATCGATATCTTCTATGGACTTGTGAATTGATGTCAGATGAACATTCGCAGTCTTGTCCGTGAAATGGATAGCGTCAATGATAGTACCGTTTGAAGCAGGGCATGGGACAGAATACCCATTTAGGGTTTGAAGTTTCAAATCAGGTTGGGCTTCGGGGTGCACATATGAACCGGCATTATTGAAATCCTTGTGGCCTTCTTCCATATTTTTCAGAGATTCTGTGCATGCAAACCATAAACAAAACATGAATTATAATGATTTTTTTGGCTTTTTTAAATCTGGGAAAGGACTTGGATTTAAAATGTACCATGTGGGTAACGGCAACTATGCCCGAAAGAGCACGTCCCGGTCGCCTCATACTGATAACAGACGCGGCGTCGCTTGAAGCCCTGCTGCTGTCTCTGAAAAGAACCAAACCCATTGCTGTTTGAGGCCTCTTTATTAACAGAAGAATCCTTTCTGCTGCCATCGTTATTATTATTTCGGGCTCTGTGAAATTCATGATCTGCGTCTCCTAACATGGCCATATTTGAAGGTTTTCTGAGCTCGTGCATTCCGTGGGCAAATTTGCAGGAACTATAGCGGCATCTACCTTGCATGAACTTGAAACACGGCTGGGTTTTAAAATAAATACTATTGCGCATGCATTCCTCTGAACTTTCATCGACACTTTCCGGGTCTGTTTGATTCTTGTTTTCCATGATGCAAATGTTTGACAAATTGTCTGAGCGAAAGAAAGGAAAGCTCTAGTGTATTTTGGTCCCGAAGTGGAAGTTTTGAAACAGTTCCCCGCCATATAAATTAATTTGTAATGAAGATTTTCCAACTTATTGCCAAAGAAACGCCAAATTTAGAGGTGCGCGCTGTTACAATTGCGGTCCGCTGAAAGGGTCGCAGTTCGCACCTTGTTTTTTGAAAAACAGCCAAAATTCTAGTTCGATGCTCCCGATTAGAAAACAAGAAAATGATACCAACTTTACTAAGAGTATGGTCCCATGGGTTTGCTCACGGCTTAATTTTCTATGGTTTAAGCGTTTCATCTATTTCTTTTATTAGAATATTATCTAGTTTATTATCTTTCTTTCAAATAGTGGAGTAGTTATAGTTCAGGATTTTTTTATTTTTATTTTTATTTTATTTTTGTTGGAGATATCCTCGAGGGGGTCCCCTTTACCTTAGCAATCAAGGTCTGAGGGGTATCCATTCCGTCAAAATCTGTCTAGGGTACGATCTCAGCCTCATCCCTTTTTAGATGTTGGGGCTTTGCACTCAACAAGACTTGATCCCTGGTGGGCTCATTCTGAACCTTTTAACTTCACCAATAGACCAAGGGCCCATTGACATAGTTCAGGATTTTGAAAGTTTATTTGTAAGTAAGGGAGAGGAGTCGATAGTGGCGACATATCGTGGGTATAATTTTGGATAGCCTAGGGTCCACTTTTGGGCAATAGAAGAGCCAACAAAAATTTCAAATATCCTTTTTAATATGATAGGATAGACCATATAAAATTCAAAATATGTCCTATCATAGGTAAACTATTTTTGTGCCACCTTTTCCATATTAGGTGAATGCAACTTGATTTTTATTTGCCACCTTCCCAATACTAAGTGAGTGCAAGTGGATAAACTTATTTCCACAATATAAATAATCTTTGCCACCTTCCCAATAAAAGGTTATTGCAAATGGATGTTTTTTTATCCAAAATATATGCTTTATTGCATTAAAAGTGAGTTGACATGTACATAAGCCATTGTCAACTAAATAAGTTGTAAATATATTTTAACAAAATACATTTAAACATGTTTCATTTCTCATTTATTTTTTACAAACTATTGGTTCCACCATGTCCATATACACCAATCTTTTTGTGAATTTACGTGCAAAAATGAAAAAAATGAACTCTCAGGCTCACTATGCATTGCAATTTTTCAATAAAACACATAATTATAATAGTGTTATTTACAAACAAACATAAAAATATAATAATCATAACAAAAAATTAAAACTTGTTAAAATTCAATAATTTTTTAATATCCTTTCAAATTACCAACCAGAAATCCTACGTACCCATGAAGCTATCACTTCTACCATTAATTTCCTTGAATGCCAGATCAAATTCCCTCCCAGAATTCAAAAATTTTCACTTGCTACCAATTCAAATTCTATCAACCTATTTATTTATACAAGCAATGCTCAATTGTGTGATGCAAGCTACCTATTGTTAAAATTCAAATTTTTGACTTTGTGTTGGATACTCCTGCTCGACAATGAGCTCCTCCAAAGCGATGCAGTCTCCTCCTTCAACTTCTATGGTAAGTCTCAAACCTACCTTCTCTAGTACTTATGCATTCATGTGTGATTTTGTTACTTTTAAATGCCTTGTCCATTTACATTTAAATAAATCGAATTTGTTCTTTCATAGCCCGTGTTTATGCTATCACATTTCATGTTTATGTTGTCACATTCTATACCCAATATTGTCCAGTCTCCCTTAAAGCTTATTGTGTTATCTTTACATACCTTCAAACTGTAGTATGGTACGAATATTTCCAACCCTTTCCAATATAGCATTATGATACATACATATGTATATATATAGATATGTATGTTTCCTATAGCCTTGTTCATTTTCATTAAACTTACGCATTTATCTATCTCTACAATATATATATATATATATATATATATATATATATTTTTCTATATACTGAAACTGCATATTAAAATTTTTATAACTTTAAAGTTCAACAACAATATGGTACAAATATTTCCAACCCTTTTTGATACAACATTATGATACATGTATATATATACAAAGATACATAGATACGTAAATTACTTATAGCCTTGTTCATTTACATTAAACTTACATATTTATCTATCTCTGCAATATATATATATATATATATATATATATATATATATTGCAAGGATAGATAGATACATAAGTTACCCATTTCCTTCTTGATTTACATTCAAATTAATTAGATGTGTGCTTTGTTTGTTCTTCAATTAAAGTGACTGTAAATATCAGCCCATCTCCCTTACAACCAACTATGATAATGGTCGACTCCTAATTATGTTATAATCATTTTTTAAATAGTAGATATAACTTGAAACAATAGTATTATATATATATATATATATATTGCACAGATAGATAGATACGTAAGTTTCATGTACCCTTCTTCATTTACTTTCAACTTAATTATATGTATGCTTTGCTTGTTCTTCAATTAAAGTGACTATAAATATTGGCCCCTCTCCCTTACAACCAACAGTGATAATGGTTGACTCCTTATGTTATAAACATTTTTGAAATAGCATATATATGTTTCTTGTACCAGGTTGTCACATACCATACCCACCATATGTAATATGTCACATAAAATACGCACGATATGTCCTATGCCCACAATTGGCTCCTCTCCCTTAAATGTATGCTTTGTTTATTCTTCAATTTAAGTGACTGTAAATATCAGCCTCTCTCCCTTATAGCTAATTATGATAGTGGTTGACTCCTACTTATGTTATAACCATTTTTGAAATAGCATATATAACTTGAAACAACAAATATATATATATATATATATTGCAAAGATAGAGATACATGTGTTTCCTATACCCTTCTTCATTTATTGTAACATGTATGGTAACCATTTATGAAACAGCATTATGAAACATTTACATAACTTGAAACAACAGTATGATAGAAATATTTCAAACCCTTTCCTGTTTCATATTACACGTTCAAGTTATTTCATATTATTGTTTTAAGATTTATTTGTATCATACTACTCTTTCAAGATATACATTTTTGTATCATATTGTTGTTTCAAGTTTATATATATTTGTATCATAATGTTGTCTGAGGAAGGGTTTAACATGATCACCCAAGTGTTTATTAGAGGTAGAATTGGGGGTATGATAGTATACCATGTATTGCTTGTTTCATTGCACACATACCCTTGATCATTTGCAATTAACTCAATTAGATGCATGGTTAGTTTTTTCTTCAGTTACACTCATTCTTACATGTATGAATTTGTTGTTTCAGTTTGTATCATTCTTTTAATTGTAAGAGTTAGAATTGTATGATGTTTACTAATCACTATGTTGGTTCAATGCAAAGGAAGAATAAAGCGACAACAAATACCATGCGACTTGTAACAAAGCAACTTGTACCAAAGTGAAGGTGGACAACTATGCTTGCACACAAGAGAGGTGTGCAATTGCCACATAACGATGAGGAGGATGTTGTGATTCCTATTCAGTAGCCAATTGAACAACCAAGTAGTGATGAGGAGGTAGTGATTGATTTGCTCACCCTACCAGTGCACACATCACACAGGCTGCAACCTCTTGATGTGAGTGTTTTATCCTCTTTCAAATATCATTTCAAAAAGAAAAGAGCAAAACGGAGTGATAGACATCCAAATTTGGAGATAAGAAGGGCAGAATTGGCTACACTTGGCAGCCTAGCTTTTCAAAAGGCTTTGACAGTTTCAAACATAACAATTGGGTTCAAGAAGACAAGTATTTGGCCACTCGATCCAAATGCATTAGACAACGACTCGAGGTTTAGTGAGACTTTTTAGTGAGGTGCAAGAAACAAATAATGAGGAGTCGATGGAGCCTTTGGGAGGCCAAACAACTTCACACATCTCACAATTCTTGAAGCTACTAGTTCACGTAGTCAAATACAATACTAATAATAGCTAATCATGGGATTAAATTTCCAAGAGGATCCCAACTCTTGACTGTTGATGACTACATGGCCTTGCTAACTAAGAAAGAGGATAGGAAGAAGGAACTCCGAGAATTGAAAGAGAGGAAGAAGGAACAGATTGAAGAGCGCAAGATAGAAAGGATTATAGCATTAGAGGTCAAGGCTCTAATGAGAATTGAAAAGGAAAAGAAATGAGTGGTAATAGAGGTTGAGAGCTACAAAAGAAGGAGAGAGATAAAAAAGGGAGCAACAAAGGATAGAAAAGGAAGTTGCAAAAAGGAAGAAAGATTTGGAGAAGGCATGAAAAGATGTTGCAAAGGAAAGGCGACTTAGCAACCCTCTAAATCCATTGCCTGATCATTATAGGATATTCAAAAAATTTGTGTCTATTTAATACCCCAATATTGTCCATCACCTACCCAAAGTATCAACCAACCATTTGAGAGTTGGAGTCCTTGTCATTCGTAATCCTATCCACCCTCACCTAACGCAAGCATTACCCAACCATTTCAGAGTTGGAGTCCTCATTCGGAGTCCTATCAACCCTCACATACCCCAAGCATAACCCAACTAGTTCAATCTTGGAGTCCTAATCGATCATAGGCCACAAACTACTCGCAAGATAGCTTGGCTTTAGATTTCAGTTTTCCTACTTTTTTTTATTTATCAGAATGTTATGTATGAACTTTTTTGTTGTGAAGATTTGATGGATTCCAAACGATGTTTGAATTTTTTTGTTTTGAATGTTTATAACTTGGAACAATAGTAAGATTTGAATACAAACAATGTATTCCATCATGCTATAGTCACTGACTGTTATAGTTATTGTAATTGAAGAGCCAACTAGGCATACATCTAATTAAGTTGAATGTAAATGAAGAAGGCTATATGAAACTTATGTATTTATCCATCACTGTAATATTTAGTTGTATATATATATACATACATATTTATATGCATATACATATACATATACATATACATATACATATACATATACATATATACAACAATAGGAAACATACGTATCTATCTAATTGTACACATATATGTATCATAATGTTGTATCATACTATTGTTTGAAGTTATATATAAATTTCATAGTGTTGTATCAAAAAATGTTGGTAATATTTCTACCATAATGTTGTTTGAAGTTATAAATACATTTCATAATGTTGTATCAGAAAGTGTTGGTAATATTTCTACCATAATATTGTTTGAAGTTATATATACATTTCATAATGTTGTATCAGAAACTGTTTGAAATATTTATACCAGGGTTGTATGAAGTTATATATAAATTTCAATATGATTTTTAGAAATGGTTATAACAAAAGTAGGAGTCAACCATTATCACAGTTAGTAGTAAGAGAGAGGGACTAATAATCATAGTCATTGTAATTGAAGAAAAAATAAAACATACATCTAATTAAGTTGAATGTAAATGTAGAAGTCTATAGGAAACTTATGTATATATCTATCTTTGCAATATGTATATATACATATATATGGATAGGTATATACATACGTACATGCATATGCATATGCATATACATAATGTATATGCATATACATATACATATACATTATGCATATGTATATGTATATGTATATGCATATGCATTATGCATAATTTATGCATAATGCATTATGCATATTTATGCACAATGAATTAAATTATTCATTATGCATATATATAATTGCATGAAAACTAGTGATTACATTGAAAGGAGTCTTAAGTTAATAGGAATGAGCCCTCCTTTTGTAATAGGATGAATAGTGATATACATACATATAATTCTTATCTATACAAGATATGCATGATGTCCATGGATGAACACATCCATGGTAGATTGTGTATATCTTGAACAAATTAGACTTTTTTCAATGTATATCCCCAATTCTAACTCTTATAACCTTTAGGTGATCAAGGGTATGTTTGCAATGAAACAAACAATGCATGTTATACTATCACATCCCCAATTGTAACTCTTACAAATAAAAGAATGTTACAAACTGAAACAACAAATTCATACATGTAAGAGTGAGTGTGATTGAAGAACAAACTAACTATGCATCTAATAGAGTTGATTCAAAGGATCAAAGGTATTTTTGCAATGAAACAAGCAATGCATGTTATACTATCAACTTTTCCCTACCCACCAACGGTCCATTACCCTTAAACAAACTATACATATACATATACATATAATTGCAACATAGATTACCATAAAATCCCTTCGGAAAAAACAAAACCCCTAAATGCATATCCCCAAATCTAACTCTTACAAATAAAAGAATGATACAAATTGAAACAACAATTTCATAGATGTAGAAGTGAGTGTGATTGAAGAAAAAAAAATCATGCATCTAATTGAGTTGATTGCAAATTATCAAGGATATGTGTGCAATGAAACAAGCAATGCATGTTATACTATCACATCCCCAATTCTAACTCATACAAATAAAAGAATGATACAAACTGAAACAAAAAAATCATACATGTAAGAGTAAGTGTGATTTAAGAACAAACTAACCATGCATCTAATTGAGTTGATTGCAAATGATCAAGGGTGTGTGTGCAAAGAAACAAAAAATGCATGGTATATTATCATATCCCTAATTGTAACTCTTACAAATAAAAGAATGATACAAACTAAAACAACAAATTCATACATGTAAGATTGAGAGTAATTGAAGAACAAAAAAACCATGCATCTATTTTAGTTGATTGCAAATGATCAAGGGTGTGTGTGCAGTGAAAAAAATGCATAATATACTATCACATCCCCAATTCCAACTCTTACAATTAAAAGAATGATACAAACTGATATACATAATAAAGATACAAAACAACCATACAACAAACATAATGTAAAAAATCTATAAAAACACAATGTAAACAAAAGAGTATGATATCACGAACTAGCAAGATCTGCAAATTGTTACTAGGATCTATATCACAAGATATCCATAAATCACAAACTAGAAATGTATGATATTTTCTAGGTGACCCATGAATAGATAAAAAGCATCACAAACAAGTGAAGTCTGATATTCACTAGGTGGTTTTGATAAGAAACAAAACAAGCCAGTGAAGTTTGATATTCACTAGGTGAGTTTCAACAAGGTAGCAAATGAAAACACATAGACTAGTGAGTTCTCATGTCAACCATACCAAGAATTATGATAAAAAAACATTTTTTTCTAAATAACTCTGGTAAAATGCTACAAATATGATCAATATGCCATGAAAACATCACTAAGTTCATAGTATGTGAAAAAAGTGAAGCACATAATAGAATTTATGTCCCCACCTTAAAGTATTTGCTAACGCCAATCAAGAGTAATTTCCTTTAAGGTAGAACCAAGTGATATTTTCAAAATGGTGGGCATGAGAGCTTGTTGGGAAACCCTATGCCAAGTGATATGTTCCCAAAAGTTGACTCATGGCAACGGGTTTTCCCCAAAGCAAGGCTATATAATTAACAATACAAAATAGCACATGAGGGATACAAGGATTTGGAGTCACTATAAATGAGAGATAATGCATAATATGATTATGATATGAATTGGCATCCTTCCCTAAATACTCGTGGAACTACGAACACAAGGGAGGAATAGTACATGAAGACAAAATTAAATGCTTTTGGGTCAACATGGAAGAGACCTAAATTTATCAACACTTTGCATCATTCCCAAAAGGAATAAAAGAAATATATTTATGACATAAAATATAATGAAGATATAAATAGAGGAATGTCATGAACAATTCTTTCTCTTTGTCCCATCGTGCCAATAGGAATATCAAGGGAGATCCAAAATAAACAAAAATACCCTCCAAGTAGCACATTACATGGAGATCACATTACATGTAAGCAAAACATAAAGAAACCAAAGGGGGTACTACAATGTGATCTGATCTATAGCATATTGTTTTCATCCCAATTGTGTTCATCATAAATAGAAGATAAACAATATGATAAAGGGACTACAATGAGTGCATTACAAGGAGAGGTACCCGATTCAACACGTGATGGATCACTCATTGGAGGAGGATCATCATGGTTTCCCCATTTAAATTCATTGATTTTGCAAACATAAGAGATAATTCATTATAATCTTATTTTCCTTCGTTCATTTTATCATCTAGTTCGATGTCAAAATATACCACAACGGGTTGTACACTAGTGCTACTAGTGTGACCATGAGCACTGTCAACCATGTGAGTATCTTTTGGAGTAGATGGCAAGGAGAGTGGAGAAATTTTTAATCTTTGGCTTGGTTGGGAAAGATAAGGTTAAACTTCATGTTTTGGCAACAAAGTTTGAGTAGATTCAGGTGATGATGAAGATGGATGGGTGGGAGGTATTGGTTGTATGGATGGGAGGTCATTAGGTGAGAATTTATTACCTTCAACAAGTTGATGAGCCATAACATTATGTCTTCTCTTGTGTTCCTTTGCACTTCAATTTCTTCTTGCATGAGCTTCAACTTGTGAGGGGGAATTGATGTGTTTCTAATATTGGTCCATTTTCTTCCTTTTTAGGAGGAACTGAAGGAACTATTGAAGGTTGGGAAACAATAGGAGATGGAGATTTTTGCATAATGGATTATTTATCTTTAGGAGGCACAAAAGTAATCCCTGGAAACTTCATTGAATGTTTGCCTCATGTTCCTAGATAAGATGGTAGAGGGGGGATCACAACATAGGTTCTAGATGGTCGAGGTTGAGGAAGAATACCCAATTTGGGTCAAGGTTCATTCGCTACTCGTGGAGTACAAGGAACAACCATCATAGCCATTTGAGACTGAGGAGCCTCGTATGGGATATTGGTAAGGGATAATTGAGAAATACAAATGGATTTGAATTTTTGATATGATAAAAATATAAAATATTCATGAGGTTGAGTAGGTTGGGTTGGTTGAGGCTAAAAATAATCGAGGGAAAAGCTTCCATGAAGATCCAAAGGTTTAAATCTACTATGATAAATAGTATGTATTTGTCCTTCAAATGGAGATTTAAGAAATTTATGAATAACCAAGGGATACACATTCATGGAAGCAAGCCATGGATGACCTAACTTCACATGAAATTGATCTAAGGTTGGGATTATGGTAAATAAAACATCCAACATTTTATGTCCAACTTGAATTGGGAGGGTTAAAGAACCAATTGTAGGTGAGTAGAACCATCATGAGATTTTAAAATTCTAATTGTTTATAATTGTCTTGATCTATAATTCATACACAAATAAATTCTTTAGTGATCACATTCACTAAACATGTCGAATCAATGAGTATTCCCCATGTGGGTTTATCATTAATTCTACGAGTAATGTAGAGAGGACTATTAGGTGCATGTATGGAAGCATCTATATGGGTGAAGGTGATATAGGGTAAGATATTAGGTTGTTCTTGGTGAGGATGAACATCAATCATGTTGACTATATTAGGTATGTTATCATTATCATATTCATCATCAGTTTGTTCGACAAGATTAGCGAAATGACTTGGTAATGGGTTGGTAAATATTTGCAAGTTTTGATTAGGTGGCACAACTAATTTTCTCCCTTTTTCATTTACACCAGCCAACTAGATGATATTAGAATCAACGAGGTCTTGAACTTGGTGCTTAATATGGATACATTTCTCTTTATCATGACCAGGTGTATGGTGATATTGACAAAAGGATTTTGCATTAAAATGAGGAAGTAAAGGTTTGGAGGTATCGACAAGATGAACATGAGGAAGTTGAATCATATTATTATTAAGAAATTGAAAAATAATAGAATGAAGATAATCAGGCAACTATGAAAATTATCTATCTCTTGGTTTGAATTGATAGGGTGTTGTAGACACAATAACAACTTATGTTTGGATGTTATTGGAAGATGGAGGGGAGTTTATTTTGATGAATTTTTTCTTCTTCTTGAATTATTGATAATTATATTAAGGATCAACTTTGGATTGAATATTAAGAGCCAATGAAGGTGAACCTTCATATTGGCTAGCTGAAATTTGATAAATACGAAGAGCATTGCATAAATATGTGAATGAATGATATCTCATTAATAAGATTTTATCTTGAATATTAGGTTATAAATTTCCAATAAAGACTATTTGTGCATTGGCATCCGGGAGGGAATATGAAATTTGAGAATAAAGATCTTGGTATTTCCCTATAAAATCAATCACTTTTTCTTTAGGTCCTTGTTTACAATGAACCAAGTAAATTAATGTGACTTGAGGTCCAATGTTGGCTTTAAAATGTTGAAGGAATTCATTTAACAAGTTGTGTAAAATAAGTGATTGAATTACTAGGTAATGATATAAACCATTCCAAAGCCATGTATTTTAATGATCGAGGGAAGATTTTAGCTAGGAGAGCATCCTCAAAAAGGAAATCATTATAAGTAGTAAATGCAGATACATGATTATTAGGATATCCTTTGCTAGTATACTTCTCAAAGTGTGGCATTTCAATATTTTACAAGATAGGCATTTCTAATATGGAAAATAATAATGGGTTGTGGGTAAGGTATGTTGGAAGATTATAATGCAATTGAGTTTGGTTCATGTGTTGAATTTGTTGTTGTAATGAGGACATGTTTTACAAAAGTTGGTTAATGACAAGATTAGTTGGTGACATGTTTTGAAAATTTGTATAACGTGTAGGACTATTGGTAATGATTGGTGGATAATTATTTTAAAAATTGATGAGAGGATTGGAATTTGGAGAAGTAAAAGGAAGTGTGGTAGATGGAAAAACAAAATTATAAGGATTCCCACATGAAAGTCCCAAACTAGTGTTGAGATTGTTACTATATTGTGTAGTAGATGTTATGACTAGAGGGGTGAAGGTGGGAATAAAAGGTGTGGTTGTGGGAGGAGATACTTGTTTTCCAATTTTATTTTGAGCATTGGTGAGGATTTGAGCACAACTAATTGTTGTAGGGATGTTTGAATCTACTATATGAGCTAGGCTACATAACACTTCTATTCCTTGTGAACCATTGATCAATTTTCTAAGATTATCTACAAGAGGGATGACTTTTCCAGCCAAAGATTTAGTACTTAAGTGCAATTGAAGACTTTCCATGTCTTTGTCTAGCTTTTATAGTTTATCTTCAAGGACACGTGCAACAACAACTTCCAAGTCACATAAATGGTTTGTGGTGAAGAAGACATTGGTAAAGTGGGAGTAGGAATAGGATCAAATATTGATTTTGTAGTGATTCCTTGAGTGAAAGACTTATCAAACTCAGTCTCAAAACTAGATGTAGTTGCAACACAAGAATCCATGAGTCTATAACTTCATCTCATAGGATTATTTGATATATAACACCAAGTTGTGGAGCTCATAAACTAATTATAAGATCCAAGACACATAAGTGTTCCTAAATGAAGAGAGAGGAAGATAATGATGACAAAAGCATAACAAATACTTAGAAATAAAGGATAGATTTGAATAGGAATTACAAAGACAAAAGTGCCACTGGATTCTAGGCTTAAAAATTGTAGGACAAGGGCAAGAGCCCCCTAGTCCAAGAATGTGGATTTTGGACGTTTTAAGTCTGGAAAAGTAATGCAATGTGTGAGGATCTCAAACTACAAATGTTTAGGTCTGAGATCAAACAAAATTTTAGAAAAGTAAGTTAATCTAAATTGTTTATATGAGGCACATGCATACATGAGTATTGATATTTTAAAGAAATTAAATGAGTGCAATTAGTTCAATCCACTTGACAATTGATAATTTCCATAATGCAATATATAACAAATAATTGAATCTATCTCTGAAATACTGAAAAGATATTGTTTTTATGTTTTTAAAAATGACCAATGGGTTGCAAAGCTTCACTTTTTCAAGGTTTTAGCATAACATAGAGTGAAATTATCAAGGGTGACAATCTATGATGCTACACTTTGATTGTAAGGAAGGTATGGAAAAATCTAAAAATATTAAGAACACCAAATTAATGGTTGAAAACCACCTTCATATTGGTCCTTGGCTCATGTTTTTGGTAATTGACACTTATCCCTACCATGTATAGTCAATGACTTCCAAATGATACTATAAATCCATCTACCCATTATTTAATCCCAAAACTTAAGACCTAGAACACAAATTCATTTACTACTACTCCCATGGGTTTGACAACTTCATTTTTAGGTACTCTTCCTTTCTTGTTAGTTGCTTCAAGAAACTTATTATTTTCATTTTGATATAAAATTATGCCACAAATTCTACCCCTCACATAGCTTTAGCTAAAAAATTAAACATTTGATGTTGTCTATGCTGTATAACTCGTAATTGTTCCTCCCAAACCTGGAACAACATCTTAGCACCTTTTTGTTGCTCATTATTCAAATCAATTCGATGTGAGAAGAACTAAAAGCCATGGCAATATACCTTAGCCACACCATTACCATAAAACAAATGATGTCTATATTTTTCCAAAACATACTTGATGGAAATATTCTCCTTGTCATCAATAGAGAGACCATTTCTTGAACCTTTTGAATTCATTCTCTCAATTTTAATAGAACCCTATTTTTGTAATAACATGGCCTCCATAAGTTATTCTAAAACACCATATTCTACCACACATGGATGTGGGTAATTTGAAAAAAAAATATAAGGCACAAGCAATTTTTCCACTTATGCTTATAAAAAATTTCTTGTATTCTATTTGTCCATGCTTTCCTTTCTTTGTCATGTTGGTTAAGGGTTTTGTTGCCTATGAAAATCCCTTAACAAACCTTTTGTCATTGTTGCATAGAAAAATTAATCTTCTTAATAGGGTTAGTTTGGTTGGGAATCCCAAAATAGAAAAAATTGAATCCTTGTTTGATCCACCTATATTTCTTGAGCAACAATTATATGACACATTTAATTGTCATATAAATTAAATATTTTTCTTTATATTTATGTTCCCAACCCACATTTAAATTATTTTCCAAGTAGAACTTACTGCTCTAGATTCCTAATGGTCATATTTAAGAAGTTCCTTTGATCCTTCCACTCCTTTTCACTTATCAACATGTCACAAAAAATATCAAAATAAATTTACTCATCTAAACATTGAATGCCTACTTTGCCTTGAATTGGAAAGTAGCTCGAGCATTCATCAAATTGAATGGTATGACCAAGAACTCAATATGACCAACAAGGCATTTGAAATTTGGATATACTCCCTTCCAACACAAATTTGATGGTCACTTTTCTCAAGTAACTATTGTTAGTGTAATACATTATTTATTACACTAGCATAAGTTAACTTAGGTCATATTAACCCGAGGTTGCATTTAATCTCTTAATAATGTTGTTAGGGTTTTCTTGTTGTCACAAGTTGTTAGATCAAGACACATGGCAACATCTTAATGCATCTTGTATCTCACCCTTTCCTATATAAGGAGGGTTTTTATATCATTTGAAACATCCTTTTTACCTCATCATTTGAGAGGTCTTAATATCAAGCAAGCTCATTCTTGCATATCCTCTTATGGAAGATTTATCATTGTTTTTGCAGGTGTTCCTGGTTATTAATCTTATTCAAGATTTCTAACAACTATAGGGCATGTTTAAATACTCTATTTGATGGTGATCTTGAGAAAATATTATTGCGCATCATATTATGTTGATTTGGAGATATTTGAATATCAAAATAGAGATAGTGTTGCTTACCGTAAAATGATTATTGTATATAAATATATACTATAATAGTTTTTCAAGTAGTATAATATTTGCATGAGTAGAAAGGGGAAAGGAAATCAAAATAAAATAAAATAAGATTCCTACTACCTTGAGCTAGAAAAGTATCCTCTCTCTCTCACTTGTTTTCCTTCTTACATCCTCTTTGCATGATAATAAAGGGGATGAAGTCCTTTTTTTAACCGTCTGATTAGGGTTTTCAAGAGTGCTCTAGAATGATTAGTTCATTAAGAGGGTTTTCGAATAATTAATTTCCCTAAATAAAATTGTCTTGTACACTTTATTGAAGTATAGAACTTTAGTGTTATTTTGAGGGATCGAGTATTACATTCTCTTAAGGGGTAATGCTTACTAAGAAGGTTAGAAAATTAATTGTGGCAATGGTTTGTTATTGGGTATTTAATTGATTAATTAAATTAATTTAGTGAGTTAATTTAATTATGTTGTATAATGATTATTTTATTAAAAAGTTGGAAATTTATTTATTATGTTAATAAATTAAATTTTAAAATTTAAATCTAGGAGGTAGTTAAAGAAATGGAGTTTGGTTATATGTTTTATTTCTTTTCGATGGTTTAGTTAACTTGAGTGTTTGTGAAAATTGAAATGCCAACTTATTTATAATTCAAATCAAGAGATAAACTAGTGTGATTAATATGATTATTTTCTAAGGTGGTGGATTAATTTAATGAGAGAAATTCAAGGTGTTTTAAAGTTTAATTTCTTACTTAGATGTTTTGTTTTAATGTAAGAATCTTAATGTTAGTCAAATTGGAATAAAAGTTTATTTAAATGTAGTTAGCCTAGTTAGATTTGGTTAACTCTAGGATTTATGTCTTGTCTTGGAGACTTGACCACCCCACTTCCATGTAGTAATCCTAAAGGGATTGAACTTTGTGTTGTACTCCCTTGAGGTATCCCACACAAAGACACTTAACACTAATTAGGTTAACCACCATCGCAAGGTGTGTTGAATGGGTTCCACAACACCCACTCGTATTACTTTTCCTTTCCTCACTCTTAGGAAATGTGCCTATGATGATTTTGCATTTGCATTGTCATCAGGTGTGCTCATTAAACTCTGCCATGTTGAGCATGGTAAATGTTGTTACTTAGTTTTTATGGAAACAAAATTGTTAATTGTGTTTCATGTCCATGTGTAAAATTTAGGCACAACAACATGCATCCACCTTGTAGTTTGCATGCGCATGAAAATGAGGATGAAATATAATGGTGAAAATTGTATACCCATGCTCCTTTCCTTTATGTTTTGGGTCTAATTTGATTTGATATTTCTAAATGTAACGAGTAGCTTTTAAGTGGCATATTCTTACATGAAATCAACTCATGAATCACACATCTCAATTCCCTTCTATCACTCATCTTCGCAGATTCATACTTGGTCCCTAGATCCATTTTTATTGCTTTGGATCATATTTATAGGTGCAAACTTGACCTAAGTCACTTCCTTAGTCACAAATCTAAACCCTTAAATTTTAAAATTTAAATTCAAAATAAATCTTACTAATTACCTCTTACAAGTCATTGTGAGTTGATAAAGTGCACATTTATGTTTATTTGTGAGATTGGTTGGTATATTTTAATAAGTTTATCTAATCGTTTGAAATCATCTAGAAAAGTTGGAATGTGAAGAGAACATCTAGGTCAAAAGAGTTTAAATCAAAAATTTATTTTGTATTGCTTTCTCGTGACATCATCCTAGGTCCGTTGCATGCTTGCTTGTTGTCTTCAATCCTTTGCTTAGAATGTAATGATGACTCACTAGTAGTCTGACTAAGAAGAACATTACCCTCATGATCTAACAAATTCCCAAAGTGAATGTGAACACCACTTATCTTTACACATATTTAGATAGTATAAATCAAGGTGAGAAAATTCTTATAGTCCACATTTAGCCATATCAAAATTGAGAGTATAGTTTAGGTTTGCACACTAGTAGAGCCACACTTGTGTAGATAATCCTATGCAAAAATACTCAGTTTGTAGAATGTGATGTATTTATCTAAATGAACACTAAAACTCTAAAAACTCAATGATTCAATTTCCAATATCTTTCACAACATATTTTTGTATTTAAAATCTACATAAATATTATGTTTAAATTTAATTTAATTTTATATTTAATTTATTTGTACATTGAAATACATATTTATAGTGACAATAAGGAGTGGGTTGTAATGACATGAGTGTTAATACAAATAGGTTTTAACTAGAATTTGATACTCATTTACAGTAAGATTTTGTTGCTTCTGGATTAAACTATGTGTTGATTCAAAAACTAACACACAGTTTAATCTAGAAGCAACAAAATCTTATTGATATGGACTATGGAAATCTAATGTCTTTGACTCATTATATGCCAATTTATTAATATTTAATATAAACACTTCAAGATTGATATTATATATATTTATTTTAGACTGTAGGAATTGATCGAGTATCTATCCCTTATAAACACCATGACTTTTGATACCACGGAGACGATGGGGAGACTAGATCTCATGACATCTTACTTGCAACAGGATGGTAAGCCCACTGCCCCAAACTTTAAGATAAATATTTTAAAATTATCTATATACTTTAATTTTTTATCATAGTAATTAAATAAGTATATTAAATTAATAAATATCTTAAATACATCTAATTAAAAAAATTCAAGATACATAAACATAAACATCTCAAAATTTTAATATCTTTAATAAAAATATATTTACTTATTTTAATTTAAACTTTTATTTATCATCACGGTAGTTGAGCTAATGGGACATATTTATCTCCCATTAAATAGTTGGCAAATGAAGATGTGCTGTAATTGACTAGAATTAGATTACTCCAAAAATAGCAGCCCTTTTCGCAATAGAGGATAAAACTAATTATTGGACATCCCAAGAGCCATTCCAAATTTCTTTATTGGCCGGATGATAATTTTTAGACCGACAGTATGATATTATTGCTCTACACAATTTTTTATTTATTTTTAAATCTTATTCTATTACAGGCGGGCCCTTTTTATTCCACTGTGGAATCCAGCCCCTTTAAACTCTATATAACAAGCTGTGAAAATATCTCGTGAAAATCACTGCAGGTTTTATTTTCAGCCAAGGAGGTAATGTCGTTTTATTATTTTCCTCTTTTATTCATTTACAGAATTTCCATATGAAAATGGATGTACCGCATTAGATACCAATTCAAGGGAAACATAACCATTTTCCAAGTGATCTGATGGCAGAAGATTCTCCAATTTTTGATCTGGACTCTGACACCAGAAAAACTGTTTAACATGTTGGAACCATAGATTTGACAGTTTTTTTGGGGTTCATCAGGAGGGGTGATTTGGCCTCAAGTTTGATCGGGAGTTTATAATTGTTTTTGATAGTTTTGAGTGACTTCAATAAGGGATTTTGCAGATTCTTATTTTTTTGTTAACATTTTAAGGGGTTTGAATCTTTTAACAATTTAGGTGATTTTATGGGCAATAAATTTTTTACAGGTTTATTTGCATCTGAAGACTTTGTTTTGAGGGACAGTTAATTTGAGTTAATGGGTGTGTTGTAGTTGTGGATAATTGCGGGGTAGTCTTTTGGGTTCTTGATTGAGTAGTTTTTGTTTGAGGCATTTTACAAACATTTTGATTGCTCAGTAGGGTAGGGTAATGTTACAACCCCTCTTGTTGGATACACCGAGTCTAGGCTATTGGGATTTTAGGGTTTGCAGGGCTGGGGTGATTACTCCTCTAATTATTTGTAATCCCTAGGTCACTGCACTATCTGGCCTTGCTGGAGAATTCCTTTGCAACCGGGCTTTCAACTCAGGCATTTTAATAGGCATGGGATTTGAGCCCTGAGCTTTATAATTGCGGATCATCAAGTGCTCTGAATTCAGGTATCTTTAGAAGTGTGGGTTAACTTTTGATTCCCGAGCTTTACATGGCCGAAACCCAATTAAGGAATTGCAAGCACTTTTATCTCAGGCATCTAAATAAGTGTGAGTTAGCATTTGAGTCCTGAGTCTCACCAGATCAAAATCAAACAAGGGATTTGCTGGTGGAGATTAAGAATATCAGAGGGCAATGGAGTATGAGGTGGAAACAAGTGGTATAGCATCTGAGATTGGGATGGGAATGGGAGGAGTTGGAATTGAAGTAGATGGTTATTGGGTCGGCGGTGTGAATGAGCAGGAGATTTGGGCAACTGAGGAAGAATATGATCAAGCATCCCAGGGTTATAGGCTTTCAGATGGAGGTGGATGGAACGGAGGTATGGATTACAGGGTAGGGGGTTTTGAGGGCAGGCAGAGCCAGTCTGGCAGTGAACCCTCGCATAAGAAATCCAAAAACATGCACGGTGATTTTCAAGGGAATGGATCCAGAGGCCGTGGTGGTTATCAGGGGGAATTTGCTCAAGGGACAAGCTCTGGGACTCCACCTCCCTCAAACGGGACTGTAGAAGAAAGATCAACATCTGGGGGAGGTAAGGGAAAGGGAACTGGCAGGATGTTCTTCAAGACTAAGCTTTGCTGCAAATTCAGGGCAGGCACCTGCCCTTATAGCTCAAATTGCAATTTTGCTCATGGGATGGAAGAACTCAGAAAGCCTCCCCCAAATTGGCAAGAGATTGTGGCTGCACAGGAAGATCACACTCCACGTAGCGAGATCAGGGGTGAGAATCAGATTCCCTGTGTCAGTTCTTCAGCTGCTGGGGGTGATTCACAGCGGTTTCATAAGACCAGGCATTGTAAGAAATTTTATACAGAGGCTGGTTGTCCTTATGGAGACAGTTGCAATTTTGTGCATGATGATCAGTCAAGGTCAAGGGAGAGTGTAGCTATAAGCTTGGGGCCAACTACTAGTACGGGAAGTGGAAATGGGACCGCAAACGGGAACAATGGAAATGGACCATTCCAAAGACCTTTGAATTGGAAAACTCGAATCTGCAACAAATGGGAGACAACAGGGCACTGTCCATTTGGAGAGAAATGCCATTTTGCTCATGGTCTGGCAGGTAAGTGGATCTTTGGTTTGGTTTTAATCTTCTTCTTAGAAATTTCAATTTGTTTGCTTTCCAACTATAGATACTTTAATATCTTACTTTCAAGTCATCCCATTCTCATTATCTATGATGTACTTAAAGCTTTAATTTTACCAAGGAATTCATCTTCAACAAGTAGGATTGAGGGTGTCAATATCTCACAAATCATAATACCTGTGAAGTCTAGATTTTTTCCAGAGTAAAAACTGAATCTTTCCTGTACTTGTATAACTCATTTTTAGGGGAGTCTTTGAGAGTTAGCTTTGCAATAACGGATAGGCCATAATGGATATCACATTACTCTTTCCTGGTTCATGAGTTTTGACTCTACTCCCTGGAGAATGAGCAAAGGCAAACTTATTGCCTAGTTGTCCAGAGCTTTTGTCTATTGCCAAATCTACTTTTAATATTCAATCTGTTGAGCATCCTTGATTCCAAGTTGAATGTCCATACTTCATACACATCAACATCAGTCACAATAACATGTATTTCACAGAAACACCTTTATATAAATGACGTGAGTTCCACCATTAGGTTATTTGCCTATTTAATACACGTATATATGTTTTATTTGATGTTTATTGAGTAAATTTGTAATGGAATGGGAAATATACCTTTTTTGATGTTTATTGAGTGGATTTGTAATGGAATGAGAAAAATCTCTTCATTTTTGCTGTCAATCATTTAATCGAAACTGTTATTTCCCTTTAGCATTTACCATAAATTATATTAGGAATGAATGTCCCAATATGTCACCAATTTCAGTGCCTGGATTACTGTTTTGAACCAGGAGATGAAAGAAGAGTTTGAATATCTTCTCATTATGAAAACAAACAACTATAAGCAATTAAATCTCATCTTCCTTGATTTTGAAATATCTTTGATTTTAAACTGGAAAAGTTAGTTTCTTGGCATCCATTTGTGATATTCGTTCTTCTGCTTTGGACAGAACTTCAGAAGTTTGGGGGAGGCATTGCAGACGTTGATAATGGAGATGCATCAGTTGGCCCTCGGAATGACCTAAAGCAAACTGGGACACTGACAAAAGCTCAGATGGAAGCTGGTTCAGGACAAGCAACTTCTGTGTATAACACAGACAACTTTGTTATTGGAACCTCAAATCAACGTTCCATAGGAGGCTTTCTGGTTCAGAAACAAGGTCAAAAGATTTTGCCAAAGTGGAAGGGCCCAGATAAAATCAGTAAAATTTATGGTGATTGGATTGAGGATAATGAATGGGAGTATATAACTCGCCCAACCGCATCATCGATTGAGAAAGGGAACCAGGCTGAGGAAGAAATAACCAATGAGGTATAAATAAAATATGGTTAACAGGATTTCATTGGATGACAGTGATTTCATTGTAAGGCTACCATTGTAAAAGTAGAATCTATTGTACAGTACAGAAAACAAAAATTGTTAGCCTGGAACCTAAATAGAAAACAAGGGAAATGCAATCCTATGTGCTGGCCCCGAATGGTGGTAGCGAACAGGATGAAAGGGTTTCGGGTTTTAACTTCTGGGACTTGATTAGTCCTCCCATCACTGTATTGGGTCTTTCTGCTAACTTTCAAGGAAAATCTGCTGGTAACAAGGCTAATTTCCATGTTGAAGCATTGAAATGATGTGCATGTCTGTGTCATTTGTTTAATTTGTGTGAGTGCATTATAAATTGGATTTGCTAACACTCCTGTTTTGTTTTGCTCCATAATTATTACCCCTCTTTTTGCTTATTATTAATTATGAGAGGCTAGGGGGGTGAGGTTGTGGATGGGTATTCAAGACTGTAGACTGTACAGAATATATCATGTTATGTTCTTAGATGACGTATTGAACTTTTCCCTCAGCGCATCCCACTCTGATTCAATATTACTTCACAAGGATATCCATGTCTCTCCGGTCATGATAAGACTATGACTCGAGGCAGTTTTTTGTAGAGTGCTATATCTAGACTCCTGTCAATTTATATTTGTAGAAAAGTCTCAAATACGGTTACCAAATCAATCAAGCCGTCGGACCATTTCAAATTAAGGGTAAAAGACAATGATGAATCCCAAAAGTTTACAGCTTTTACAGCCCTTTGGTAGTCTAAATTTAATCTTCTATACCCACTGTCTTTTAAAACAATTAGATTTCAGATGTTAAAAGTCTCATTCATAATTTGATCAATAACAAATGATTGGTTAACCATCAAACAATGTGTATGGCATTTCATGTACAGCAGTAGAAAGAAGATGGATTACAAATAGGAAATTCAGAAAGTAAAATAAAAATTCAAATAACTATTAAAAGAAATACAACGACATTCCCATACTGGCAGTCCTAGACATAAGGACCTAGCCAAATGTAAATATGGGCATAATGGAGCATGATGAAGTGAAACTTCGACTAGTCACTAGAAGAGCATTCATTTCATTTATGGCTGACATCTATATACAATAAATGGTAAATCGAGGTAACAAGTTAAAGGAGATTTTTTCTAAGAGAAAATTTGCAGTCTATCTACATTGCAGATGTGTGGATTAACTATATATTTTTGACGCAGATGGGTAGTTTCTCTCAGAATTTACTCTACCAACAAGTGAAGAATATTTACAGCCACCCATTACTTCAATTTTGAGGTTAATCCTTGGAGAAATCTCAAAAAAGGTTGATCAATAAGATAGGAGCCTTAGGAAAGCTACATCTATCTTAGCAGTAAATGGATAATAAAGTGCTGAAAACTTCATAATTCTTGAATGCCACCAAGCAAACATAGAAGGAAGATGTTTCTCTTGTATACTGATGCATCTGAAGATAAAGAGATAATTTTGATGGTGCAAAATGCTTAGGCTCCAAATACTTTTCTATGAGGAATAATCAGCAAAATGCTAATATACCAAACCATTAAATCTATATACGAAAAAGACACTGTATTTTGTTATGGAAAGGGGTTACTATACTCTTGAAGAGATGGGAGTTTTGGATTGTTGCAACTGAAATCAGTTAAATGTACTGTAAAAATACGAAGTGAGTTGGATGACCACAAAATATAAGTGTAACACATAGATAAGAAACAAATGAAAACAGATACGAGTTGGCCAAAAATGATGATGGACATAACAAGGTTGATAAAATGGAAAAAATATATGAGAATTTTTATTAAATTTTGTACATTTACGACTTTTATGTTATAACAGTAGAATTGTGCTTAGTATGAATTGCTTAATTTAAATGAATGATATATCATACATTGTAATAATGAAAACCCAATTTTTCAGCGTTCTCATTTGTAATGACAGAATTTATCAGTTTATCTTCTTATGCATCGTAAGCATTAAAAGTCATATAACAAACTAGCGTCTCACTTGGAGGCAGCTAAAAAACACTACTTTCTTTATCTTCTAACAGTTACAATTGAATCCAACTAAGGATCGCAAGAAAAATGTTAAAATTAAATCCAATACTGCAAATATTGACATTGATGTGGCTTTTCTTCCTCACATTTTCAAAGAAAAGGGTAATTATCTTGATGAAGTCTATGTTAAATTTGTTAGTGGTGGTAGAAGGTCTGCTCTTTTGGCAAAAGCTTCTATTGTGGCCAGCGACCGGAAGTGTCTTGTTGATAAGGAGGATACACAAAAAGAAGAGGTTACTGTGCTAGATATTAATTCTGACTTTGGTTCTTCGCTCAATCCTAGTACTGAGGATAACCTAAATATGGATGAAGAGGGTTTTGATTCTCCCCCTGAGGGCTCTGATATTGTCATGTCTCAATCCCCTAACTATACGACGGAGGACGAGGAGGATGTTAATGAGGACCTCGGTATGGATAATGATGTTTGTGGAGAAGAAATGAGGGAGTAGGCCAATGGAGATTTGAATCACAAGGATAACCTTGTCGACTGGCTGGAAAAATGGATAATCTTCTTAGCAGGATGAACAGAATTGAAGAGCTAACTGCCAAGAACTTGCCTGTGGCAGTTGCAAAGACAAATGGAATTTTATGTTTGACGAGATGAAAATCTTCTAAAATAGGCAGGCTAATATAGAAGAGGCAATGAACGAGTTGGTTAAAGCCACTGATGATATGATGATGCGTGTTGTCTCGGGAGTTGTCATTCTCAAAGCTGAGCTCCAGAAACGCAAACTAATCTAGGAGGAAGAAAAGCTAAATGCCAAGAAAAAGCAGAAAAGGCA
Source organism: Sequoiadendron giganteum (assembly GCA_007115665.2). NCBI lineage: Eukaryota > Viridiplantae > Streptophyta > Pinopsida > Cupressales > Cupressaceae > Sequoiadendron > Sequoiadendron giganteum. The sequence goes on from CM021109.1 coordinate 549,859,591, forward strand.
TGAGTCTCGGGTTGACTCTAGAACTGCCAAGTGGGAAGATAAACTGAACAATATGTGCAAGGAATGAGAGATGTTGGTTACACACTACATGGTGTAATCTTTCTGTTTTCGTCCTTTTTCAGTGTTGTCTTTTGAGGTATAATAAATAAACAGAAATAGAATGTGAATGGAGGTATGTAAACATATGGATGGGAGATAAGTGATAAATGTATAGGAACGTTTCTGATGGATAGATAGGTATGTACATTAATCCATTAATCCACATGATGTGCATATACTAAGAAATAGTCTATGATGTGATTCACCATACATGACACTAGTGTAGCTTTTGATGACACATCCTCTCCATGTCATTTTGTCCATAAGTCCATAGATTTATGGATTTTGCATGAATTACCTTATTTAATACATGACAATGAGTATAGTGATGATCATTCTCTTTCATCTCATGTTGGATCTATGGATATTTATCTTCCACTGCATGATGATAGTCTATGCTTTGATGATTAGTTATAAGCTTCTCATGTTGGTTTTATTGATACTTCCTTGCCTTAGTCATTACATGATGATATTTTAAGCCTTAGTGAGGAGCTTTCACATGATGGTTCTAGTGACCAATCCTTAAATGTGAATTCACTATTGTTAATTATATGCATGCACGTGGTTTGCGGGTGATTGTGTGCATCCCCAGGGGATTTGTCTTGTCTCAGCTCACCCCTTCCTTAATCCCAACTTGGCAAAAAATGTAAGTGCAAGGTAAGGCAGGTTGGGCGTTGGGTTGGGTCACGGGGATACACCCGAGTCACCAAAAAATAAAATAAAATTATATGCACTTAGATGATGACATTTTATTGATGAGTGAGTTTAGATTGTACCTAAGTGGTAGAACTTAACAATGGTTTGATTTGTCTTGCTTGCTTTACACTCTTTTTTCTAGCTCAACTAATGCTTTTCACATATTTTTCTAGCCCAAATTCACTCGAGAATAATAGACTTAAAAATGACCTCCCAAGATCTATCTTCTGATCCCAATTCATCTATTAATATGGCTTGTGTCTCCAACACCCACCTTTCATGTGACCCTTTATTCACATGATTATAATCTTGTAGGTTTCACTCATCAAAAACTTAGAGGATAAGATGTCAACTTACCACCACTTATTTTGCCTACAAATGCAATTAATTTACCTCCTACATCTGAAGCTATATCTAAAACAAAGGAGTATAACGTCATCTTACAAATGCAAAGTACTCAAGCTAAAATATATATTTTGGAATTTAGTGTGTACATCACTTTTATAGAGATATTATGCAAAAGGCCTTAGATAAAATATATGTTGCATTGGATATTAATTCACAAATAGTGACATCTTTGATAGCATGTATTAGGCATATAGATGGTCATGATATATCATTTGAGACTCAAAATGTGAGGTTACTATTTACTATTACTAGATGGGGTAAATGTGAATGTGATGTGAATTCTCGAGATGAATTAATGATGCTTGTACCTTGTTGTCAATATGAATGTTATATCACTTGATGATTTTGATGTTCTTTCAATTGATGTTATTCATGGTGAAATATTGCATAGATGAGAATAGATGGTTAATGAATTATTGAATATTCTAGCTTATGAGATGTTATGTATACTGCTTATGTTGTGAACATATGACTTCTGAAAGTGTGTGTCATTGGATGCAGGTATGTGAACCATTCGTCCAAGCGGAGGGGAAGTATCACTCGGGAGAGGAGCTTGGTCGGGTAATCGATAAAGTGGACTATCTGAGCATACACACACTTCACCTTAGATTGAGTAAACCAAGTCAGTTTTGTATAAGTTTAAGGTAAGTCATCCATAGCTTGTATGTTTTGCAAGTAGAGTCTTGATTGCTTCTGTGTGTTTTATGTGAGGTTCATCCTTGTGCTTGTTTACGGTCATTGTGATGGTAACATGAATGGATGCATGTATCATAAGTGTGTATATATACATGTATCCGTAGGTATAAGACATGTCGATACAAGCGTAAGTTGGCTAATGGATATGCCATACAGATGTATCAATATGGTATACGCACGTATACATGTACATAGAGGAATATACAGTAAAATACATATGTATATGTACACACGTCGATAATGTCTAAATAATATTATATTATTATTAACTGACTATTTACATATATAGATATATATACATTTACTTATCATGATGCTGACTGGCTTATGACAAGCTACAAATGAAAAATATATGTATTAATATATAAAATAATACCTTAATATATATAAATATAATATAATATATATATAATTAATATTTAATCACATGAATGGAATTAAACTATTAACTTTGGAATAAATGTTATTCTTTATCATGGAAATCGATTTATATCTTCAAGTGAAATGTTTAGCATACTTAAGGGAATCGATTTATTTCCTTAATGAATAAATAAATATTTTGCAACTATGGAAATAAGGTTTTCTAAACTCAGTTGATTAAAAAGTAAACAACCATGGGAAAATCGAATGATATAAGGTAAAATAACTTGGCAAATATTAAAAAACATATTTGATAAAGTGAATTGAAGTATTTTGTGCTCAAACTATTGAGAAACATTTCCCTGTGAAACAACAATGGCGTTGAAATATGTTGTGCCTGGGAGGAGCAATTCTCTTGGAAGATTAAATCAACCCAGCTGGAAAAATGGGCGACGCAACATGAGGAAGGATGATGTGTTATGTGAATAACCAAGACCATTTCCAATTTGATGAATCATTTTCATAGTTGGCGCCTTCCTGTAGGTGTTGATTCTTCTTTATTTTAACATGTGCAGTTTGAAACTTTCTCCATTTTGCTATCAGTTATGGAGGTCGATTCATCTCTAAACAACTGAGTAATGAAGTAAAAATCCGCTACATTGAGGTTGAAATAATCAATATGCAGTTGTGGCATTCTACATGCCTGCAGAAGTGGAAGTCAATGGGTTTCTGGCTCTTAAATAGCCGCCATGTTTACTCTTTAAAAGACACTCATTCATTTTCATTCTTGCTTATTGACTTCACATTATTCATCATTCATTGATCATTTCTTACCAATTCACAATTCTTGAAGAGCTTAATTTCTAAGAGATTTATTATTTCCTGAGAGCTGAGAATTACCAATTCTTCATAATTGATTCATCTGAGTTTTATTCCTTTGTTCAGCTGTGACCATTATCAACTTGAATACACATTTCTAAGAGAGAAGTTTATCAATTTGTGAGAGAATTTTGAGTGTGAAAGGCAGAGTCTTGAAAGGGATTTTTCCAAACTAATTAGAAGTGTTGGAAGTGTTGTGCGAATTAACTGAGACATCATAATTTGGGGGAAAGCTAAAAATCGGGCATGTGATATTCTTCTACAATGCAAATTTCATATGTTAATAGAATTAGGTGTTTTTTGTTTATGCATTGATGTCTTTTGGGAAAGGAATGAAAGTATCATGGATCACTTGAATCATATTTACTATGATGAAAAAGTTATTTGCATGTTGTCTTTGAAATTAGGAAAAAGTAGCATCTTTTATTGCTTATATCTATCTTCAAAATAGGAGAATGTTGGTTGCTTAGATATTATTCTATTAGACATGAGTAAATGAAAAGAGTCATTAAGGTACACTAGCCAAGTTATTAAGTTAACTAGGAAAGTTGTGTTTACCAGTATGAGAGAGGTTTAGTATACTTATGTGAATGTAGATTGTTTGAGGATAGGATATCTAGGATTTGGCTGTCCAGTGAAGGATATACGTATCCTATGTACAAACTTAGTTGAGTAGGTTATCACCTAGTAGATTATATGGGGATAGGTTACCTAGGATGATTGACTTTCCATGAAGGATATACCTATCTTGTATAACTACTTCATAGATTAGTATGTTGTAGGAAGTCTGGGATACAGATTATCCAGTGAAGGACAAAACCTACATGTAGTGTAAGATAGCCCTAAGTCAAATCGACCCTGAGTAGTCTATATGATAGATGACTTCATTCGAAGTACTGAATGAGAACTCTTTGATCAAAGTAGTGAAATGTATGACATCCACTTAGATTGTGTGATGCTTGAGACTATACTGTCAGTTCATCGTGATCCTTATACTAGTTTGAGATTGTGAAATAGCAAGGTTCTAGTTGTATAGGACACAACACTATGCTCAGTTGGTTTACAGTATCGGTTACCCAACCAATCTCTTCATTGAAGGGAGGGCCATCTATTGAATAATAGATGTGTGAGGGACCGCATTATAAATCCGTGGTTGGTAGAAAAATGCCTGAGTGATGCTTCTCCTCCCTTGAAGGCTACTAGCGTACCAAGATTTGAAAGGACAGATTCTTGGACCTTCTTACTACTATTTGTTCTAAAGCTCATTGGAGCTATGTTAGCTAAGGTACATTTTCTCGTTACTTGTACTTGTGAAGTTATTGTAATGAAATGGAATCTTTATTGGAATTCTAATATGATATCTTGTTCATATATTATCAATAAAGGAAAGAAAAATTATATTGCAATGACTTGTTAGCACGTTTATTTACTCTTTTGATGTAAATTGGAATTTTTTAATTTTACTGAAGGGTCGGGTCGTTACAAATTACAACTAAGAAAGTATTGCCTTCACATATCATGGTGGAATGTGACAAAGCAACCATTAAATGATCTTTGTTGATAATGAATCTAGCTTTAACATATGCACTAAGGATTGTTTAAAACAATTGAAAGTACAATTGTCCAACATACAACCATATGATCTTACTATTAGAGAACTTGATAATATGCCTAGACCTTGTTGGGTATTATCATTCTTCTAATCCAAGATGGCCCACATTAAATGCATTATTCCATGTGATGCCCAAGAAACTAAATTATAATGTCCTTCTTGGGTGCTCATGGTTGCATGCTATAGGAGTAGTTCCTTCTATTTTGCATCAAAGTGTTAACATTGGCATGAAGAGAAGCTTTTTCACATACCTATAGATCCTAAATCATTTGACAAATGTGCTCAAATAGAACATAATATTTTCATTACACAAAATGAACCCTTAGCAAATGCTTCTAACATCTTACATTGTATGATTAGGGTTTATTAGATTTCATGCCTTGTGGTGTTGGTGAGTATCATGTGGATCCTAAAGCTTATGGATATTTCATCTTTTTGTATGGATCCCTCTATCTATGGTAAACACTTGAGGCATAGTGTAATGAATTTACTATAGAGCCATAGTACTAAAACAAAACATGACAAAAAATATTGTAGAATATCGAGTATATAACCGCCTTTTTAAGGGAGCAACCTCCACAATCTTATAATAAGAATATAATTTATGTTATGATGATATGAGAGAAGCCTTCAACCCTCTTTAATTATAGACACAATTAGATAGGGACACACCCCTTCATCCTAATTAAGTCAAACTAAAGAAATAACTACTAATAAATGAAGATATAATTATTAAGATATCCCAATACAAGCAATGGGTGAAGGGTGTAGCATGCCCCTCCGCTTCAAACTAGTGTTGTCCTTAAAAATAACTAGCCTAGGATGCTGCTACAAGAATGCTTTAGCCTCCCTTGTGGCATCCTCATTGGGTAGATTCTTCCACTTGATCAGATACTCTATAATCACCCTTATTTGTAGTTACTTAGTGTGTGTCTAAAGGATTTCTTTAGGCTCTAAAATTATTCTTTTGTCCTCATCAAGCTTGCATAGCCTTGTTTGGGATGAAATTTTTTGTCCAGTGACTTTCCTCAAACTAGAAACATGGAAGACCAAATGTATTTTCATAGATGGAGGTATCTCCAATTTGTACACCACACTTCCAATATTTTGTAATATTTGATGAGGGCCATACTACTCAAGGGAAATATTGTTATCCTTATTTTTTATTTTAAGAACAATTGCTTATATGGTTGCAGTTGCACAAAAATCCAATCGCCAATGTCAAATTGTCTTCTACTTTGATGTCGGTTTGCTTAATACTTCATGGGGTTTTGTGTTAGTGCTTAGTTCTATCAAATACTATAAAGGACCTTTTGTTGGTGTTGAATATGTTCTTCAATTGCTCTATCCTTAAGATTTACCTTTAAGGAGAAGGTGATGCATGGTGGATGGCACATATATAATGCCAACAATGGAGATATGTTGGATGAGGTATGGAAAAAAGTCTTACACCACCATTCTGTTAGTGGCAACAAGTGAACCAATCTCTCCTATTTATTAGAAGAAACATTGTTTAGACAAACCTCCAAGCATTTTTTGACCACCTTTGTTTTCCCATCAAATTGATGATGACAAGAACTATGTGCCCATTGAGTACCCAAACACGAGAATAACTCAACCTAAAAATTACTAGTAATTATCAAATCATACTTATTATGATTTTTGGGGTCTCATATAGCTTTTGAATAGTCTTTATAAAAGTAACAACCATACTTGCCACAAATGGATGGGATGAGGCACAAAAACAAGCATATTTAGTAAGTTGATCCATAACATCCATGATGATATTTTTCCCAATAGATTTAGAAAATCCAATAATGAAATCCATGGAATCCTCCTTTGACAATTGACTAGGAATAGATGGAGGCTCCAAAAGACCCAAGATATTAAATGTCTCAACCTTGTTTTGTTGGCACACCATGCATTCTACCACATTTTTTTCTATATCACCTTTGATCCCTCTAAAAAATATCCATCTTGATTCAATGAAGTCTTCAAGAAGGTTGAATGCTCGCCTACTAGTGAAGCATGCAATTTTGTTATGCTTGAGGGTTGAGTTCCTGCAAAGGGATAACCATAAAAAAGAATTGAATATGATTAGATCATGTTGGAGCTTCTAAAATAAATTATGTGTAGATGTATTTATTTTTCTTTATGATTGTGCCTCATCCATCCAATCAACCTTTGAAATGGACATGGCACATAATAATGCCCATGTGGACTCATCCCTCCTAGATAGTGCATCAACCGCAACATTATCCTTCCCTTTCTTGTAGATGACCTCAAAGTCATAGCCCAACATCTTCACGACCCTATTTCTTTGTTCCTTTAATGACAATCGTTGTTGTAAGAAGTATTTTAGACCAGAATGGCATTTCTTTACTTTAAAGTGTATTCCCATTAGATATGGTCTTCGTTGTTTAAAAGCATGAACAATAACCATTATTTCCTTCTCATAAATGAATTTCCACAAATCTTTACCTTTGATTTTTTGACTCTCAAATGCAATAGACCTTCTTTCTTGCATGAGTACAACACATATACCATATCTCAATGCATCACATTCAACAAGGAATTTCTCAAAACTTGTGGTGATTGTCTCCTTCCAATGGAAGGATCCCTTTAATAAAGATGTGAATGGTGTTATGTTGTCATAATTTTTAACAAATTGAGAATAGAATCCTTTGAACCCTTAGAAGCATTGTAGGTTCTTAAGGGTTTTAGGCACTTCCATTCTAACATGGACTCAACTTTGTGTGGATCCACTTTGACATCCTCTTGTGACCCACGTACTCTTTTTTCACTCCAAAACAACACTTGGAGGGATTCACATAAAGTTGATATTGTTTAAGAGTTTCCAAAACATATTGCACATGATACACGTACCCCTTCCATGATTTTCTATATATTAGGATATCATCAAAGAAAACTAAGACAAACTTCTACAAAAATTTCCTAAAGACCGAGTTCATCAAACTTTAAAATGTGGAAGGTGCATTTGTAAGAAAAAAGTACACCACCATAAATTCAATACTAATCCTAATGGGTTCTTAATGGTGTCTTATGAATATCCTCATATATTATTTAGATTTGATGATACCTAGAGTAAAGATCAAGTTTCATAAAATAAACATCATAAAACTCTAGTCAATAATTAATTTTACTAGAGTTGGGAACTCATCTTTTGTGGCATAATTGTTGAGTTCTCTCTAGTTTGGACATGTGTTGAATGTCACCATTGAAGAGGAAAAATAACTCTAACTATGACAGATAAAATGTGCTTTCCGACATCTCTTGTACCATCTTCTCAATTTCACATTTTTACATAGACATGTATCTTTAAGGTTTATTATTGGGTGGTTGGCTCTTTGGTAGTAGTTCAATGGCAAGATCATGATATATTTTGGGAAGCAACCCTTTTGGTATATTCCCCAAAAGTACTAGTGTCTATCTACAATTTCTTGTAGATCTGATGTTGTAGGACCCCTTGATTGTTTTGCTTCCAATAAAATTAATTGTGCCACAACCACATTCAAACCCTTTTTAAGAATTTATGCATTTGGTGAGAGATTATCATCTATGGAGACCTTGAATGCAATCCCCTTAGGTTCGATGTTTGATCCTCTAAATTAAAATATACAAAAACCTCTTGGAAGTTCATCCCAATTGTTCTAAAGGTAGTAAGCCATTGTTCTCCTAAAATAATATCTAGTCTACCCACGAGAACAACAACTATATAGCAATCTAGCTAGTAGTCTCCCATGATGAGTTTAATACTATGACATTTCTTTGAACAATTGATTGTACCCTCATTCACAATCATGACATAAAATTTTAAATTTGGGTAAACAAATTAATTCAATATCGTTGTCAACTTATTGTTAATGAAGTGAATACTTCCTAAGTCAATTAATATTGTCTAGCTTTTATTTTTTAGGAAATCCACTACCTTGAGGGTTTGTGGTGTGCTAATATGTGAAAGTGTGTGTCAAGAGATAGTTGGTTGGGGATCCTTTAACTCTACTAGTTCGTCAACAACCTCTAATGCCTCTCTTCTTCATCCTCTTCTTCTACGTTGGTGCCCTCAATGTGGGAATTTTTTTTTTCAATACATTTATATCGTCAACTATATTTGCTATCATAGCAGAAACACAATCATTTTTATTTTCTTCAATTTTTGGAGGTGTCAATCGAGTTGGTGTGTACTATGCTCTTTGTTTCTAGTAAATGCCTTCCTCTTGTTGGACATATTATTTTTCTCTACTATGTGTCATAGTAATTGAATTAGATACATTAAGTGGATTAAACATGCATAGCTAATGTTGAATGTGATCCTTTAGTCCACCAAGAAGTAGGCCATTCAAGTTCTCATTCAAAATTATCTCCACTTACAAGGATAGGTTCTAGAATTGATGCATATAATCTTTAACCAAATTTTGTCATATCTTTTCCAATTGAATGAATTAATTCTTTGTTGCACTATTGTTATAGTGTGTCTACATCTCTATAAAAACTAACTAGGCAACACTAAGAGACTTTCTCTTCTTTTGAGTGCATAACCACCAATACCAAATGAATTGCTCAAGTTCCAAATATAAGAAAACCAAGGTAAATTTTTGCCTACATGGGATTTGATGTGCATAAAAAAGCATTTAATTTATCCAAGCAAGTGAACCCTTACCATCAAACTTACACATATCCACCTTTGGTAGCTAGTTTTGAGATCTAAAATGTGTTAGTCACATGTTGTGATTATTTGGATCCATATTGGGTTAATAAGCTAGAATTTTAGTAAGGGCATCCAATTTCTTACTAATGTTGTCAAGATTGCCTTGCTTGACCATAGATTGGATGCTATCCAAATCTACTTTCTCCATGTGTCAACCATCTAACCCATTTTCTCCTCCAACTTGTTGCTTTGGAGCCCTATGGTTTTCCAACAACTTCCAAGTGTAAAGTGGCCTCTATTGTTTCTTGTTGAATCACAAATTTGCATTGCATCAATTGGCATCATATATGCATAGTTAATCCAATAAACCATTCTCATTGGAGCATGATATCAATAGTCGATATGACCTTTGCCACTATTTCCTTGAACTATTGATCATATTGCTCAACTAACTCTTTTGGTTAATGCTTCAACTCTTTTAGTGGAACTATGTTTGCATGCTTGAGTTAAGAATACTCAAACTCCTATAAGAAATTATTCAACTCATATAAGTTAACCTTAATACCATCTAGGTCATATTTGACATAACAATTATGTTCATGCCCTCTAATAATGGTAGTAAATAAGCTAATTTTGTGCATATCATTAGTGACATTTTGGCATGCGAGGCTATCTTGTAAGCCTTCAAGTGATGAAAGGCATATTCCTCACCTATGAATGTTTTCACCATGTAAGCATGGGCTCTACTACCATTATATGTGGTAGATTATATATAGGTATATACATATGTTGATATAATTGTATGATGAATTCATCAAGGTGTACAGTAGAAAAGGCTACAAATTATCTCAACTCAAATCTAACTTTATCAAACTTAGGGTTAACCTAATTCCCATCTACTAGATTGACCCCTACCTATATCTTGTTTGCTTCTTGTCTCAATCTATTCCTTGTGAATGGATTCTCTTCGTAACTATAGCTAAATTACGTTCTAGATAACAAATCTATGTTGGATGTCAAAGTTTGGGCCATAACTAGCCCATCCCCATTTGAGTGCTAAAAGATTAGTGTTTGACCATTGGGGGTTCAAGTAATGCTCCTTCAAATATCTCTACTTGAATATATTCTTTTTGCACCTACCTTACAAAACTTTAAACCCAAACTCTAGCACATGCATATAATTTCCTCTATCCACATCGCCTTCTCTACATGCACTGTGCTCTTTAGAGTGTTTCATATGCATGTAGCCAATGCATGTGGAGATTAAATACAAAATATCATGAGAAGAGAGTAGAAATCGATGAGAAATATGAACTAGTTAATATGGTTTGATTTATATTTTTATAATTTTTTGATGTACTTATTTTGACATACTTGATAATATTTCAAATTTAGTCTTTTGATTTTCTTATTTATATCCTTGATGAACACATACCTCTAATAAAATATGATCTTATAACTTAATATGTACTTAGTGTGGTGAATATTGATGATGTTGCTTGATAATAATTTATCTATCTTCTCATGATGTTTTTGAAAAGATAAGCAACATTTACAGGGTGCTTTACCCTTTACATAGAGAGCCCAAAGGCCAAAAGAAAGCATGGTTCAAACGAAACTTGAACTCTAGGAAAAAAATAGAAACAACTAACTATCAGATGCAGAACAATCAAGATTTAAACAACCCCTGAAATAGCGGGATCCAAACTGGCTCCACGAACCCGAGGCCGAGAAGAGGCAACGGATTTGGGGAGACCCTTCTTCTTCTTCTACAGAACCATCGACTAGGGAGGCTAAGAAGCAAGAACCAAAGAGTGAGGTGAGGAGGGCAGATCCACAAAAGCCTCCCCAGGAGAGGAGCCACCACACAACAAGGGTGAAGTAGTGGAGACTAGGGCAAAAAAAACACCAGCAGAGTCATTCAATGAATGACAGGCCGATTTTGGCAGAACAACGACAACAAAAGGCTCAGACAGGACAAAGACAACAGAAGGATCAGACGGGATAGAGACAGCAGAAGGGTCTGCAGCAAGGATAGCCAGAATAGGATCTTGAGTAGGCTCGGGAGGGTCATCCTCCTCAGAGGAACTATCCAAAGGGGGGGAACCAACAATGAGATGGTCCATGAGAGCATTCTTCCACCAAGTAGCCACACTCTTATGGTGAGCAATAGGGCAGCCAGAAGCCAAGTGACCAACAGAGAAACAAATGCCTGCAATGAAAAGGGAGCCCCTCATAGTCCAGAAGTTGCTTCCAAGGTTGGTCTGCCACCATCAAGACCACATCACCATGGAGTGGTTTGGAGATATCCAGATCGATTAAAATATGAGCCACCATAGTATGCCCAAGATCCTGAGACGTAGAATCCACCTTCAAAAAGTTGCCAATGGCGTTGCCAATAGCTTCAAAGCAGGAATCCTCCCAAAATTGGAGAGGGAGATTCGGTAAACGAACCCAAACAAGTCTGATATTCAGAGGCTCCGTAAGAGGATTGAAAGAGCGTGACCATGGTCAGATGGAGAACGAATGAACACCCCACATCCACCCGATCCAACACCCTGTCATGAGCCTCAGGGGTAGAGAAGGTAGCAAAGAAAAAACCTCTAACACTGGGATAGAGGTCAATCTGTCCAAAAACCAAAGGCTTCCAAGAACTAGTCACCCATTCATGGAGTTCAGGTAGGGAGGGCCACAAACCGTTAAACCTATAAACAACACCATGCCACACGTAGAAATCTTCATTTTCAGCAATCTCAGGCCCACATACCACAACAGGGGAGTCCCAGGCACAAGGCAAAGGGCAAACTCTAGTCGGGATCTGGGCACAAGCAATAGCAGCAAAGGACTTCCGAGATCCAACAAGAGTAACAGGAGGAGGGCCCCCAGCCACACCTCGCATAACATTCGTAAAAGAAGGAGAAGTCGCCTACTCGTCCACAGGAGGAACATAACCACCACACCCACCACGGTCTAAAACTTGCAACAAATCGGGAGGAACAGGGGGAGCCCCTAAACCCACAGATCAATCCCCCATGCCAAGGCCCAGTGACAGATTTGACCCCACCCAGTGCAACATGCAACTTTGCAACGAACATTTTCAATTTTTTCTCCATCTTCTCATGATGTTAATCTCTTGATTAGATTATGATTTGTTCTATGATGCACTTTATTTTCATGTATACTGATGTTTATGGAAGTGCAACATTAAAATAAAATTAAAGGAAATACAACATTGCAATTGCAAACATGAGTATGAAATGAATAATTATATAATTTGATTGGATATTTTAATTGTTTGATGAGAATTGAGGTGGCAATCAAATAAGCCCAAATCTCTAATGTGACACTAAAATGTGATTTGTTAATTCTTCCATTTAATTTTTTTTTTTTTTAAATGACAATATACAAAATTAATATCCCCTTAAATCCCCTTGAGTCTCATTATGCAACCTTAATCTATAACCTTAAGTGCCCTTAGTCCCCTTAATCCTCCCCTTAATTCCCCTTAATTTTCCTTAAAATGTTCAAATGACACTGAAATATATTCTTGTACCTCTTTTTCTTGTTTGTAATTTTTTTAATATATAAAAGGGCACACCTATACAAGTTTCAAATTAAGTGATCCTAGTTTTGTGCTTTAAGTTAACCATTGATATAATCGTTGTCATTTTTAGCTCTTTATTTTTGCCTTTTATCTTACACTTTCCCTCACTTGGGGGGTATTTGATCTTTAACATCCCTTGTTTGTCATGTCTTATCTTAATTGTAATCTCTATGTACTCTTTGTAAGGAAGCTAAGGTAGTGAAACAACTTCCTACACTAATCTTGAGAGGAGGATAATGCAAAACTTTATAGATCTTTACAACAGTTACAAAAAATTAAATATAAATAAACATAAATATCATGCATACCACAGCACAGTGATTTACGTGGGGAAAACCCTTTCGGGAGAAAAACCCCACACTCCAAAAGCCGCCCAATATATTATTCAGAAATCACAAAGATTACAATATACTTGTAGAGCAAGCTTCTCAGAGGAGTATCACCAACCAGAGATCCAAAGGCAACATGACCGCTATCGGACTCTCAGAATACATCACAATACACACTCGTAATACAACACCCTCATAAAATAGGGTTGCCTTCTAGGGCAAGCCAAGCCAACAAAATATTGACCGTTAGATCTAAGACCTAATGATGAACGGTCTAGATTTACAATAATTGCAAGGTTGAGATACATTTTCCCAACACTCTTGCTTTGATCCTTGTCTTTTTTCATCACTTTTCATTTTCTCTCATCCCCTTTGATCTCTTTTATCATTTATCATTTGATTTATGTCCCTAATCCTTTACCCTTTGAGTTTTTAGTTTTTTATTCTATCTTTTTCTCTTTACTCCATATTCTATTTGTTTGATGAAAGATTAATTTATCTTATGCACTTACATTTATTATCTTGAGCATTATATTGTTTAATGTATTTACATTACTCTATTTAACTATCCCGAGCATTAAATTGTCTTATGATAAGTTGTTGATATATTTTTCTAGTTTAGAGCACACCTATGATTTACTATTTGATCTAACAATATTACACCTTGACGTCTTAGATAATATTAACATGACAATCTTATATTGTTATATATTTTCTCTACGTGATCCTATCTTGCCATATCTACACCATAGAGGATACAAGTTTTGTTCCTAGATTTTTTTAATTGGTCAATAGAGGGTCGGGTGGTCCCTCTTTTGAAATTTGTCATTGATGTCATGATTCGGGTTGATAATGTTTAGATTATGTTTGAGTTATGATTCAAATTTATTGCAAGTCAAAGCATATTATTATTGATGAATAAGATTAAATTATAGCAAAGACCATGTTGGTTGATCATGTTTAAAGACATACAAATTGCCATGTTAAAGGAGGAGGGCAACACTTTGTTAAATTGAAGGAAAAATTAAATAAGACAATATAATTGAATATATTTGCAACACATAAGACGAAATAGCATATAGGACAAAAAAAATTAATGACAAAAATTAAATACAAGATTTGTCATATGAAAATCAAAGGGAGTGATCACACCCAAAAGCTCTGATTATTTTTTAGGAGCAATAAAAGTTTATAAACAAAGAGAAAATAAAAAGTGGGGACTAGTATTTGCAAAGGGTGCGATTAGGGAAGAGATGAAAATAATTATTAAAGGTTATGACAATTCTAAAGGGATGTCTTTCTACATGAAGGCATAAAGATATAAATGATATTTGAGAAGCATAGGAAGAAGTGTGTGGTGAGGAGAGAAAGATAAATAAATACATCAAATACACTAACACATGAAGTGAAAACTTTAAGAAGATTATTTACACATTATACAAGGAGATTGTGAAAAGTTGTATGGCAGATATATAAGATTTTTTATGAGCAGATTGTGATAAGTTTTGTAGTAGATTTATGATCATCTTATTGTAGATTGAAGAAGAGAGTTATAGCATATTGGTGACCAAAATTATAGCAAAACTTATAAGAAAAATTGAATGAGGGGTCGGTGCCTCTAGTTGGTTGGTGCTCACAAATTGAATAAGGGGTTGGTGCTCATAAAGTGAATGGGGGGTTGGTGCCTACAAAATTTGTAAAAGGAAGATTAATAAAAGCAATATTTTGTCGTCGTTTTCTCCTGCAAGGGTTTCCACGTAAATTGTGTTGTTATTGTATTGCTCATTGTTTGATTTTACATATGTGATAATTTTGATTAAATCTTAAAGTGATTAAATAAGATAAAAGAAAAAATATATTTTTATCACCTCCCCCTCTTAGTATAATCATGTGCTCATCAATTAGTATTAGAGTCAGCTCCTTCAAATTAGTCTAACAAACTAGAAGGTAGATCTAAAGAGCACCCATGGGTGGACAAGAAGGATTCTCTTTCAATAAGGCTCCATTGTTTGATGGGACAAATTATGCATTTTGGAGTTTAAGAATGGAAACTTATATAAGTGCCCTAACATTTGACAATCAATGGTAAATGGATATAAAGCTCCATCAACTCCTCCAATAGATCCAATAAGAAAGAAGGGAAGTGAAAATAATGCTAAAGCCAAGAATGCAATCTTATGTGGATTAACCAAATTAGAACTTGTGAAAGTAATACATTACAAATCCGCCAAGGATATGTGGGAATTAAATTTTTTTTTTATGGAGACAACAAAGTAAAGAGCAAAACTTCAAACCCATCGATGGAAATTTGAGTCTAAAGATGATGGATGGAGAAAATGTTGTTGGCTATCTACTTTGAGTAGATGAGATAGTAAATACCATAAAGGGTCTTGGTGAGAAAAAAAAAAATCAATAGTGCAATTTTTTTTAAGATCTCTTCCCGTAAGATTTGATGATAAAGTTTATGCTATAGAAAAGATGGACTTGGATACATTAACCATGGATGAGCTACATGGAATCCTCACATCTTATGAGATGAGGATTGAAAAAGATAATACATCTAAAAGGGAAGCAACCTTCAAAGCCACAAAATATCAAAGAATAAAGAACCTATTCCAAGTGAGAGTTTCGAGGAAGAAACATACGAGGAAGCTCTCTTTGTATAGAAGCTAAAAAGAAAGAAAAAATAAAATTTCCATTTAAATGTTTTAACTGTGGACAAGTAGGACACTTTATCAAGAAATGCCCATATTTGAAAGAAAGTGAAAGTGATGAAGAAGAAGATCCTTATACAAAGAAAGGAAACAAATACAATCACAAGTATGATAAAAACAATAAGAAGAAGAAATCCTTTGATTACAAGAAGAGTCTTTATGCTTATAGAGATGATAGTTCATCTAATGAAACTGATTGGGATAGATATAAAGAAGAAAATATTTTTATGGCATTTGAAACAAAAGGCAATATCATTGAAAACGACAATAAAGAAAACAAGCACTCACATGAGGATGAGAAGATCAAATCTGATTATGAACATGATGATGAAGAAAGATTTGAGGAAGGACTCTATCGTGCCATAGATGAAATTGAGAGACCTAGGAAGAAGAATTTAAAGTACAAGAAACTATTTCAAGAAGAATGTAAAAAGACCAAAATATTTGAAGAATAAGAAAAAGTAATCATCAAATTGAGGAAGCCAAGAAAATTGAAGAAATCAGATCTCAATTAAAGATAAAGGAGGAAATGTGTGGAAGAATAGAATATGAGATTGTTTCTCTAAGGAAGGAATTAGAGAAGACGACCACCAAGTTAAACACAAGCTTCAAGTTTGAAAAGAGCACCAAAATCCTAGATAATATCATAAGTGAACAAAGATTGCCATCTATAAAAATTGGCATTGGTTATGAAGAAAACAAAGAAAAGGCACAAGTAGAATCAAACAAAGAAAATCCAAAAATTTATATTAATGCACTTAAAATCCCCACCAAAGGAGAATGCGAAAAAGAAAAAGAAAGTCACATTGCATCAAAACCAAGCACATATCAAAAGAATAAAAACACTTTCAAAAAATTATTTCCACAAAGGAAAGCACATATGACTAAGTACCATCATTCTTTCATTAGCTATTGGTTCAAATGTAATCATTTTGGTCATAAGGCAATAAATTATACAAATCATATAAGAAAATTTGGTTGGAACAAGGATAAGAATACCTCTAGGGTTGATAAAAGGAATTAGAACTCGTTTGCAACACAATGCTCAATGCTTAAAATGTAATAACTATGGGCACACAACACGATTTTGTAGAACTATTTTTGTAGATCCCCCAAAGCAAGACAAAAAGAAATACATCCTTGTGGAACAAAAGGAGAAGAATTCAAAATTATGGAAAAAAGGAAAGAAGAAAGAAAAGAGAGAGATTCGTGTTAATACAAATTGCCCTACATGCTCAAGATGATGGAGAAAATGGTATGTAGACAGTGGCTACTCATGTCACATGACTGGTGACAAAAGTAAATTTCTCACATTGAAGAACATAGATGGAGGAACAATGAGTTTCGAAGATAATGCTACAACCAATATTGTTGGAAAGGAAACTATTAGTCTAGACAATGGAAGAACAAAGATAAAGAATGTTTTGCATGTTAAACCTGATTAAAGCACAGTCTTCTAAGTGTAAGCTAGTCATGTGATCAAGGTCATACTCTCTCATTTCATGTAGAGTGATGTAAAATCACGAAGGAAAAAAGATTGATAGCAGAACCATATAAGATAGCTAATAAGCTCTACATCATAAATGAAAACAGAGGAAAGATATGTTTTATGGCAAAAGAAGATGAAATTTGGCTTTGGCATAGAAGGATGGGACACATCAACTTTGACAATCTTATCAAAATCAGCAATACACAGGTGGTAAGAGATATGTCAAAAATCTCAAAACCTTCAAATACTATTTTTAATCACTACCAACTTGGGAAGCAAAGAAGGGTCACCTTCAAAACAAGGGAGTATTCAACATCTAAACCACAGGAGCTCATCCATACAGACCTCTATGGACCAACCCACACAAAGAGCATACAAGGTGAAATTTACTTTATGTTGTTAATTGAACTCTAGATTTACTTGGGTAACTTTTTTGAAAGAAAAACATGAAGTACTAGAGAAGTTTAAGATATTTAAGGATTTGGTAGACAATGAAATTGGATTAAAGATTAAATGTCTAAGATCATATAGAGGTGGTGAATTCACCTCAAATGAATTTGAGGAATTTTGTGAAATACATAGGATTAGAAGACACTCCTAAGCTGCAAGAACACCACAACAAAAGGGAGTTGTGGAGAGGAAAAACATAATGATGCAAGAAATGCCAAGAACCGTTCTTAATGAGTCCAAGTTATTAGACTCATTTTGGAGAGAAGTAGTGCGTACAATAGTTTATATTTTAAATCGAGCACAAATCAAAGTCAATCATAATAAAACTCTATATGAAATATCTAACCATAGTTAAGTACTTTAAAGTATTTGGTAGAAAATGCCATATAAAGAGAGGTGAAGAAAATTTAGGCAATTTTGATGCTAGATCCAATGAAGGGATATTCCTTGGTTATTCTTCAAGGAGCAAAGCTTTCAGGTGCTACAATAAAAGGTTACACAAAATCATTGGAAGTAGAAATGTTCATATAGATAATAACACACATCAAGGAGAAACAACTCAAGAAGTTGAGCATGAAGAAGAAGAGGAAGAAGTTGAAAATAAGAAATCTATGTAACACTAGCAAAGGCACCTAAAACACCATCAAGATTTGTTCAAAAAAATCATCTAGAAGAATTAGTTATTGAAGACATGGATAAAAAAATCCAAACAAGGAGAAGATTGGCCACCACACCAAGACATATGTCTTTACTTTCTAAAATTGAACCCCAAGATTGTATGGAATCTAGCAAAGACACACATTGGGTAAGTTCTATGGAAGAAGAATTAAATCAAATAGAGAAAAATGAAACTTGGGAACTTGTCCCAAGACCCAAGGATAAAAGTGTAATTGGTACCAAAAGGGTGTTTAGAAATAAGCTAAATGGAGATGGTCAAGTAGTAAAGAATAAAGCAAGGTTGGTATGTAAAGACTATGCTCAAGTAGAAGGGGTTGAGTTTGAAGAAACATTTTCCCCAATTGCATGATTAGAGGCCATAAGGATGTTCCTAGCATTTGCTTGCCAATATTTTTTAAAGTATACCAAATGGATGTCAAATCAACATTTCTCAATGGACATCTAGAAGAGGAGGTATATATTGAACAAGCTGAAGGATTCATCTTGTCAGAAAACAAAGACTATGTATGCAAACTCAAGAAAGCTCTTTATGGATTAAAACAAACCCCTAGGGCTTGGTATTCTATATTGGACAAATACTTGCAAGAACATAGGTTCAAAAGAGGTGTAGTAGACATCAATCTCTATTTCAAATTTGAAGATAATCATCAATTGATTTTTGTAGTATATGTAGACAATATCGTCTTTGGAGGTAACAAAAATAGAATGTGCCAAGACTTTGCTTAGAAAATGCAAGAAGAATTTGAAATGTCCATATTAGGTGAACTTTCTTTCTTCCTAGTATTACAAGTCTCTCAATTTGATAATGGATTTTTTATTTCACAAACTAAGTATGTTAAAGAAATTTTGAAAAAGTTTAGAATGGAGGATTGCAATCCTGTGAGTACACCAATGGTCACTGGATGTAAGTTAAGCAAGAATTATGAATCCCCGATTTAAATCAAACTCTCTAAAGATCTATGATAGGAAGTTTACTTTATATGACAACCTAAAGACCTGATATTATGCAGGAAGTTGGGATGGTAGCAAGGTTTCAAGTTGTTCCTAAAGAGACACATGTATAGGTAGTAAAGAGAATATTCAAATACTTAAAAGGAACCTTAGATTTTGGTTTATGGTACCCAAGAGGTGAAGAATTCACCTTAAAAGCATATACAAATGTTGATTGGGCTAGTAGTTTGGATGATAGAAAGAGTACTAGTGGCAGTGCATTCTTTTTGGGCAACAATCTTGTTTCATGGTTTAGTAAGGAATAAACTTTAGTCTCTCTATCCACTGTTGAAGCATAATAAATAGCAGCAACCTCATGTTGTACTCAAGTTCTTTGGATGTGACAAAATTTGAAGGATATCAAAGTGGATTATGATCACCCAAAATCTATATTTTGTGATAATACAAGTGCCATTAATATTTCCAAGAATCTAGTGATGCACTCAAGGACTAAACACATTCCCATCAAATATCATTTTTTGAGGGAACAAGTAGCAAATCAACAAGTAAAATTGGAATATGTTGCTACTAAAGAATAGGTTGCGGATATATTTACAAAGCCTCTTCCCAAAGAGACTTTTGAGTTTCTTAGGCAAAACCTAGAGGTGATACCCTCTCCTTCCAGTCATTAAGGAGATCTATTCATGAGGGGGAGCTCTTCACCGCACTATCTTATAGCTTTATGAATATTTTTGCCACTGATGTCAAAGGGGGAGAAGAGAAGACAAGAGGAGCATATGAGCAAGGGAGAGCATTGCATATTCAAATTTCATTTTATTAAGGTTGTCATCAATGACAAAGGGAGAGATTGTTGAAATTTTTCATTGATGTCATGATTCGGGTCGATAATGTTAAGATTATGTTTAAGTTATGATTCAGATTTCTTGCAAGTCAAAGCAAATTATTATTGGTGAATAAGATTAAATTATAACAAATACCATGTTGGTCGATCATGTTTAAAGACATATAAATTGCCATGTTAAAGGGGGAGGGCAACGCTTTGTTATTGAAGACAAAATATAATTGAATATATTTGCAACACATAAGAAAAAATAGCATATAGGACAAAAAATTCAATAAGACAAGATTTGTCTTATATGCAAATCAAAGGCAGTGATCACAACCAAAAGGTGTGATTTCTTTTTAGGAGCAAATAAAAGTTTATAAACAAAGAACAAATAAAAAGTGGGGATTAGTATTTGCAAAGGGTGCAATTAGGGAAGTGGTGAAAATAATTATTAAAGGTTATGCCCATTCAAAAGAGATGCCTTTCTACATGAAGGCATAAAGATATAAATGATATTTGAAAATCATAGGAAGAAGTGTGTAGTGAGGAGAGAAAGATAACTAAATACATTAGATACACCAGCACATGAAGAGCAAAATTTAAGAAGATTGTTTGCACATTATAGGAGATTGTAAAAAGTTGTACGACATATTTATAAGAAGTTTTATGAGGAGATTGTGATCAATTTTGTAGCACATTTATGATCAAAGAATTATAAATAATTGGTGACCAAAATTATAGCAAAACTTAGAAAAAAAATTGAATGAGGTGTTGATGCCTCTAGTGGGTTGGTGCTCACAAAGTGAATGAGGGGTTGGTGCCTACAAAGTTTGTAAAAAGATTAATAAAAGCAATATTTTTACCATGGTTTTCTCTCGCAAGGGTTTTCATGTAAATTGTGTTATAGTTACTCATTGTTTGATTTTACATATGTTATTTTTTATTAAATCTTAAAGTGATTAAATAAGTTATAAAAGAAAAATAATATTGTTATATTGATTCACCCCCTCTTAGTATAACTATTTACTCATAACCCTCACCCTTGTGATTGAGTAAAATAAAACAAAATCCATATGATATCCATATAACTCATACACAAATCATCAATAGAAGATCTCAAAGTTAAAATTCATAAAACAATGTCTCCCTTAGCAAAACATATCTTTTGTAGCATATAAGGTTTTCCACAGCAAAGCAAACATCCACAACAAAAACAAAAAAATTGTACCATCATTTGCTTGTGTAATAGCCATATTAAATCTAGGTAAAATTATAATCTTATCTTCCAAAACAAAATATTGTTCTTTACTAGCAACACCAGTCTTCCATAATAGAAGAAAGCATTTGTAGCCAAAACAAAAGTGAAAGCACAATCTTCCTTAGCAAAATTGAGAGATTTTCTACAAATAGAACACAATACCTTCAACATTCAATTAACCTCTTTTTCAACGTAGGGGAGACATAATAGATTATACAATTTCATAGAATATTCCAAAAAACTAGTTTTCATACACCATGCACTACTTAAATGCCATTGGGTTTTCAGTTATAGTAAACTTTCCAACCACCATTTATGGGTTTTCAATGGGTAACTTAATTAGGATGCCACTTATTCAAAGATTTCAACCAACCCAATCTTGTATAGAACTATCAAATCATATTCATCACATTTTACAATTAATGGATATTTTTATCACTTTTCTAGAACATCTCCCTATCTTTGACCACTCACTTGAAATATTGCTAAAGACAGGGAACAAAGGGTTTTGATCCACTCTTTTATTAGTAAGAAGGTGTTCAACTCTATTACATTCCTTACAAAAATGTTGAAGTGAAACAAGAGAAATTTATGGAACTAAATCTCCAACCCCTACAAGGATGCAAGTCAATTTCTAATCTACATTTTCCCTTTAACTATAGAATTTTTTATTACCATTGGATCTCCTTTGAAACAATTACATTCTTAAACTCATTTTCCAATGCTAGTTTCACCTCTTCAACAAGTGCAATAGCTTATACTTCATTCTTTGTTGCATTTAGTAGAAAAATAGATCCCCCCATAGAAACTTGCCTTAGTGACGCAACATACATTGGTTATTCATAAATTATATCTAGAAGCCCAATCAAAATTAATCTTTACTAGCCAAAGCCTTGGTAGTACCCATCTAGAATTTTGTTGAATCTTCTTATATCTTGCCTTTGGATATGACTTTAAGACTTTCTTAGGCTAAGTATTGCAATTTCGTTTTTAAGCTTTATAATTTATTATTATTTCTTTCTCGTTCCTACTTTGAGTGTTCTTTTTATTTTTCATATATGCATACAATATTTGAGTTTCTAAATTAATTAAACATTGATATAGATTTTTAAAATTAATTAAATATCAATATAAATTTGCATATTTAAATTTATGGATTTCAAGAAAAATGAAATAAAAAGATTTCATATGTAAATCAATATTTAAATTTCAAATTTAATAAAATTTTGATATATTTATTTGAAATAATTTTGATTCAATCTATCAAGTGATAAAATTTAATAAAATCATATACGAATATTATAAAGTGTGATAATCATTAACTAGTTAACTAACCTAATCTAATAAATTATTTAATTAATCCAAAATCTAATATCAAATCACTTAAATTCATAACTAAAGTATAAGATTTATATAATTATGGCAAGAAAATAAGACCCATGAATATGTCAAATAGATCAAATATGTATACAACATATGAACAAATGTCATGATCCTCAAAACTAAATAATGCACATGTATCAAACATAAAAATAATGTACATATATATCATCACATGAAGTAAATCTACTATTACGAGGTTTTCCTCTTGAAAGAGTGCTCCTCAAAGTGTAAACTATTGTCGATTGAACATTGTTGTGAACCACCCTATATTCACATGTATACATGTATTTGTGTGTAAGCTCATATATGTATGTAAATAATGTGTTATTATTATTTTTTAAATATTATGGTCAAATACATTATTATAATATAGAATGTACATGCATTATCTTACTTGATGAGCACTATCATAATTTGAATCATGAGGATGTATTGTGCCACTATCTATCATCCAAAATGTAGCCAAATAATCCATGTCCAAAAAACACATCTCAAAAACAAATTTAAACTATCAAATTACATACAAGCACAATTAAATTGGCATCGATTAATATGTACAAAAGGTTTTAATTTTATATTTTTTTGCATGTAGGATCAACATCATGCTCCAAACCTACATAAGTAGGCTCATGTCTATCAATAGTTTTAACAACATCATGTATTGTCTATCATGTAGAATCATCTAAAAGTTTACACTTTGGTGTCTTCGTTGAACTAAGTAGACTCACATGCACAATTGAAAAGCCCTCCAATACCCTCTCTCCATACTCTAGCCCCTATTTTGGCTAGTTAGGTATATCACATATAGTAGAAGTATCACAAGTAGCTAGGATAACATGAAAAATGAAGTGAACATTTTGATCACCAAAACTGGAAGCACCATGAGTAATAGAGTCAAGGACACCCTAACCACCAAAACTAAAATCATCATGATCAATAGGCTCGGGAACACCTTGACCACTAAACATTACTAAAGATCTAATGCTAAGCATGTCTTATAGAAAACATTGTAGTGTGGGTTGTACAAGTTATGTTAATAATGTCAACTCGATAAATAGCTCTACACGTCAATATAGAAACCAAAATGTAAGCTTATTACATGATAAGCCCTTAGCAAGTATGATGTGAGACTTCATGATAACAAACACACCGAAACATAATCACACATAGTATCATAAAGTCTAAAGATTGAATACACGCATAATGAAATGTATCTTAGTCCATCCATGAAGAGTATAGTTGATAAAGGGTAGGAAAAATAACTAGGTGTCTCAATAAGTATTGCTTCAATGTATCTAAAGATAGATGCTAAGCAATCCTAGCTATATTTTCCCTCAATTACTTCACTTTGGAAGGCCTGAACAATTGGGGCAACCACTCCCTTAAATCCAATGGCAAAAGCACAAGCCCTTCATCCAACTAAAATGTTTGTGATCTAATATTGACCCCAAGTGTTAAATCACATCTCTCTTGTGCACTCCACCTTGGCCATGACCAAGATGAGTATGTATATTGTGATTATCATTCTTATAATTTCACACTACATAAATATTTTTAGTTGTCCTTGTTTTCTACTATAGGAAAATATTATTGACGACATCAAGGTTGGGTTGGGGGATCCTACTTTTGAAGATTTATTCTAGTCCTCTAAGATTGAATGTTTTCTTTGATATCCCATAATTGTATTTTGAAAATAAACATAGAAGGGATGCTGATAATTTTATAGCTATAGTGTTGAAACTACTCCCATATCATTGCGAGAGAATTGCATAACAAAATTAAGGGTATGTCATGACACTATATAGTTGTTCAATCTAGAATATATATTATGATTATGTAATTTGTGTTGACATTAACTAACAATAAACAAGAGAAAATAATAATAAAAATATGTCCACATATATTACACTTAGATATCAAACTAAGTGAATCAGTATTTGATGTTTACTAGGTGATTGTAGTGGCTAGTTACCCATGTATTTTGGTAATAAAGACTTGGTTGTACTTTCTAAACTCTGATCCTTTTTATGTCATAACTGAACAACAATGTTATTGAAACACACTAGTTGGTGGTCCATCTACTCAATATGACTACCAATGTGCAAATACAAAAAAAATTACAAGGTTCACAAAGACGACACATTTGATGTGAATGTATCTTTATATATTCAAGAAAATGTATTTTAACTTTTTTTTTAAACCATTAAATTAAAACAAAAAATGGTGGTCTTATGACGCACTAAGTGAAAATCCATAAAGGATAGCTAGTTGATATAAATATAACTAAATAATGAATATATGAGGCCCATAGATTTTTAACATAAATTTTGAAGTGAATACAAAGTAAAAGGTACCACAACAAGTGAGCAAGATGTTTGTGTTGCTAAAGGGACCGCCATGCTTAGGAAGGGGCATATAATGAGTAGATTTTATTTTTCTTAACATGATTTTATACCTAAAATGATGCTTTATTTATATCATAAGTAAAATTATGCGACTTTATTGTAATTATGTTCTAATATATAAATATCCTCTAAATTAAGAAAATATTGTATACTTTATAAGAATAAACAAGAATAATAAAGCTCATATAGTATTATATATTTTTAGGAATAAATAAAAACGAAGCTATGAAAGATTATTGTTGATAAACAATTGATCCTCAATATCAAGAGTTAAAAAGCCAATTTAAGTAGAAGATTGAGGATCTAATTTTGTCTGTCAAATGCTACATGATCATTTTTTAATCTTTGCAAGACCAACAGGACACACCATCTAAATATGATGTCATTAGTGGATGTATTATTATTTTATTTCTAAATAAAAGGTAAAGGTTCCTATGGTTTAGTTGCATTATTATTACAACCATACCAAATCTTATCTAGGTTTGAAAAATATTTGGTTGGTTACCAACAATTACTTGTCCTATAATCAAGAAAGGGCTATATATATTCTTGATATGACCTATATTAGCCTCTACCCCCAGCCTCACACACATAGCGATGACCCAACAAGTAAAGAAAACAAAGGACCAACCACCCCAACATCAAGGCTCTCCTTACTAGTTGAAGTCAAGCCCCAACCACCAATGCCCCAACAATTCTCTCATCCTCTACAACCAACACCCTTTATATATTTAGAGAAACCGCTATGCTGAAGTTGTTGCAACCGATCATAGTTTAAAATTGGAAAGGAAGAAGGGGGTATCGAAAATTTGTGTGGAAGGGGACTTGTTGAATATTATCAACTGCCTTAGGAGGCTCACCTCTCCCTCTTGGTCCATAGAAAGACTTATCAATGATGCTCTCTCTTTGTTGAATAATTTTGATGAAGTCTACATTTCCCATGTTTTTCGTGAGGCTAATGGTGTTGCAAACCTTTTGGCAAACCTTGGTGTGTCCTCGGCTAAGTCTTGGGATATTAATGACCATTTGCTTGTTGATCTTATTGCACTACTTAATAATGATAGTCCTTAAGTCATTGAAGGGGGCCAAAACTTCTGGTAATCTTAAGGGATTGTGGTTTAATGATCTTTTTGATGCTGATTAGACATTTGATTGCCGACATTCTTATTGGAAATTGTGGGAGGATGAGTTCTAATCTCATGAGGGATTTAGCCTTGATTTCTCCTTGTACCTCGAAATTTAGGATTGCATGCTTTTTGGGTGTTATTTCCTCTTTGGCGGTTTTGATTATCTCCATTTGTTTTTTGTGTGGCTTCATTTTTGAGAATTGCTCAACGCTTTTGGAGATGAGAGGAGACTAGTGCAAAATGGAGCCCTTTTCATGTGTTGAAACCAAAGCTAATGGTGATGTTTGGAAGATATTGCAAAAAGATGGGGTCACTCCTTTTCTGGAGAAACTACATGGGTTTGATCCCAAGACCATGTAGGAGTTTGTGGAGGCTTGACAAAGCCATGTTCTTAGTATGTTTGGAATTGACATCACTATGAATGAGGAATTCATAGTGGAAGTTATAGGGTTGTCAACTCAAGGGAGAAAATATTTCAGAGAAAAAGTTGTCTGGGGTGGCGAGACTAAACTTCTTGGGGGTTAAAGAGAAGGCTAAAATTGTTAAGCTCCAATGTGGTGGCTTTGATCAAACCTCAATTAAATCAATCTAGGGAGATGTGCCTATGCCTTTGATTAAACAAGGTAATAGTTTAACCCCTTGTTTTTTGGATAGAGCATACTAATTGGATCGTTAGGACTAGTACTCTAGAGGGCAATCAAGCAACAACTAGCATCACCTTAGCATACCCTTAGTTCATAACATTTTAGTCATAGGTCATTTAATATGGGTATATTTAAAAAAAATCAATGTGCATGTTTGAGTAGTGAATTAAACTACAATTCCATAACAATGCTGAAAAAACACATAAGAATACTACATCATATCAATAAACTTAAGGATTTGAAACAAACAATCCAATATGATATAATATAACTACAAAAACCTCGTCCTTGACAAGCTAACATTGAATTTTGAATTTCCAAAAAAATCATACCCAAATATCTTTACCTACAACATTTAAGGCATCAAAATTGCAAAAAGAAATGTTTTGTTATACTTTTTGGGGCCAAATCTATAAATTATAGATCTAGTCTAGTCTAGTTTTTGAGGTATTTTGAATCATCTCATTGCCATACTAGATGAGAAAGCTATGCTAAAAAATGGAGGTTTCTTCTACATTCCCTATGTGAAATAAAAAAATGTACTTGTTCAAGTAGATATTATAGTTTTCACAAAATTCCTTCACTATTCCTTCACGTCATGTTTGGACTATAATTTATGAACATGCACAAGTCCTTGGGTTGTTTGATCAATGCCGGCAAGTAGAAATACAAATTCAAATAATTGTACACAATAAACCCCTTCTAGCGTTTTGTCGAGGCATGCAGTATCTCGAACAAAAGAGATTAAAATTTTGGACTTGTTTCCTCCGATACATCTCAGGAGAATGGGTATGTTCATTTCTGGGAAAACTTTTTAGAAATCCAATGTTACGAATACACGCATCAAAACTCCTAAGTAAGAATAGAATACAAATCAAATGCTTCCAGAAAATTGTGTAACAAAGCATTTGGGACATTCAAGGAACAAGTTTGTTTCAAAGCTATCTTCGTGTTTCGATGTCGGCACACACCATTCCACATGCATATCAATGGCCCAAGGACAGCATTAACCGAAAACTATAGATGCTAATATTATTTCTGACTTGGTATTTTCCTCCAAAAGTAATTTACAATTAAAAAGAAGCTTTGATTCAACTTCTACAAAGCAGCTTTTTGCTTTAATTTCCCAAATTTTTATATATAGAACAGAGAGGCTTTGAATTGTTATATCATATGAAAAAGGAGTTAAGAATTTGGTATTTAAATATAATTGTCGAGATTTGTAAGCAAATAAAAATATTACTCCATTTAATTTTCATTTGCAATCAATGCACAATCTAGGGCAGCGAAATTTTAAATTAGGCATTGGTGACAGTGATCTAACGGATAGATGTCTAACTATCCTCCACAAAACTAAATATGAAGTTTAATGTTGTTACTCTAAAGTAAAGACAATTTGAAAAGCACTAAATCAAGGCTACATTTGTCATATTTTTAACATACACATTTATTAAAGAACACCTTATAGAAATCACTGAAAAGATGTTGGCCGTTCCAATTATATATCTATGGCCTTCCCCCAATTTATCTTCCAATCAGGGCTTATTCATTTCTCCCTGAAGTCTTGAGTATTAATTATAACCACCTACATTTATGCTTAAATATGTCTAAACACTTTTAATACCTATATAAATAGAATGTATCGCAACAAATAGACCAAGCATAAGAGAACAACTCATACTTGGCAAAAACTCAAGAAAAAAGACAAAAAACTGATTCACATTCACAGAAGAATATATTTATTATTACATAGCAAATCCTTTCAATAGGCATCAAAATAAATGTAAAACAAGTAGAAAAGCATCATTGTAATAGCATGCACGTGTCATCATCATTAAAGTCTATCTTTACGTATTTTTACTTGATACTATAAAAATAGCAAGTCACCTAAAAACTTGACAAACAAGTACAACTCGTAGGCAGTACAAGAAAAGAAGCGAGGCAAATAAAAAATGCAAAATATCAAATTCAGAGAAAAAAAATACAGTTAACATGCCATAACAAATTCAAAATATAAACATGTATACACAGGAAAACATCACTGCAATAGACTGCACACCATCTAGATTCTACATAATAATATTTGTCTATCTCATGCCTGCTATTTTATTGGTTTACTTTGATACATATGAAGAATAGTTCAAATATCTCGACAAACTGATGATTAAGGGTAGAAAAACTCGGTACTGTGGAAAAGAATTGACTCTACCGTCTTCTTTTAGAGTAGAGTCAAACTCAGAAATACTTGGCTACTTATTTGTATTTTGGCTGATAAATACAGACTATCTGCAGTCTCAATCAACTGAGAAATGAGAGGAGATCATATAATTCAAAGATGGTACCCAATATAAAGTGATAAGCTCTCATCACATCATTAGATGGCTTCCAACCTCTGTTAACCACAGCTGCCTTTTGACACAAGCACATTTGGAATTTTACTTTCCAGATCATTATATTCAACTTTTGGAATAGCAGCCCAAGAATTTCCTGCTTACAACAATCAGTGCAACAAAATATATTTCTAATCTAAATACAAAATATAAAGGTTGGCAGCAACTTGACAAGCATCTGCACTATAAACCTTAGAAGGATTGAAAAACATATCTAGGTTCTGCAGCAACAAGAGTATGTAACATGTTTACCAATTCAGTTCCACTTAATTTTTGATAGATTCACCGTGTTGTCCTTTTTTGTATTCTTCATTGCTGGAATCTGTAACTTCTGCATTTACACTGCCATTTGCTTCCAGAAACCCAAGCTCTGATATATCTTGTTTGGCCATCAAATTTCTGAAAAAAGCAAACAAAGAAGCAGAGTGATACATTTGGAAATAATGGAACTCCAAAAACAAAACATAAAGCTTTTCAGGAACCTCCAATATTATAAATACTCCATCCAATCAATTTCACTATGTCAGAATACCAAAATGAACACTATATTGAAAAAATTAGAACAATCCAAAATTAAAATGCATGCTCTTGATTTGACTTGACACAACACAGTTATCCTCAAGGTGGTGGTGTGCATATTATATAACTGAGAGAACACATACTGACTTATTTCCTTCACTGTGTCATCTCTTATAATGTGTCACTTAGTGGGACGATGCAGGAAGGGTTGATGACGATCAAACCCCAAGATCCCTTAGATCCCCTTTCAGTTGCCTCCACAAACCATACCCCCTCACACATATATGTTCTTATCTATTGGTCCACTTCCCTCCTATCATACCATTGTATAAGAAACCTTTCTAGGCAATCAATTGGCAAACCGAAATATGAACTTTTAAAAACTAATCGGAATTTAATTGGGAATGTCAAGAACCCAAAAATGCAGAAATATGCAAAAGAGAAAAAGTGAAAATTATATTGATTTTTATTTCATGCCAAATAAAGACCATAGAGATATAAAATAGAACAGAGTGAGTTTACATCATGAATTATGGATTTTGTTCATTAACTGAGGTGGTTGTCTTGCTGATTATACTGCATAGTACATTACTACATAATTTGACTTTGAAGTTTGAACCTTGAAGTACAAATAAATTATAAAGTCCACTAATATCTAATATATACTAAATAGTTAAACTAAAAGTACAAACTATCAAAATAGAGAGGGACCCAACGAGGCAATGTTAGGATCCACAGGCTGCAAAATGTGAACTTGATGCTAAAGTGTTCATACTTCGTAAGTTAATGTAATTGTTATTGAGTTCTTGTTCATCACATATATACTTAAGATCCTTATGTCCTCTTCATCAAAAAGTGGCTCATCATTTATAATCCATTTTGATTGTGAATCATTGTTGTCAAGGTCAATTGGCTCATCTTCCTCAATTAGAATTTAGAATTACAATTGCAAGGTTTTCTAACTTCAAAATTTCTTGAGCTCACGGAGGAGGTTGTGGTGAACAAATCATTTATTTGTTCTTGAGTCAAAACGGTTGCATTTCTTGGAATGTATGTGTTCAAAACTTCAAACACACTTCAAGTATGTTAACAAGCAGATGAATTGTGTTCCTGGCTCAAAATGCACATCACCATCCAATGATTTTGGCTTGCCAAAAAAATCCCACCATTACACTAAGAGAAACAAATTTTATCAAGATCCTTTAATGTATGATTTAGTCAAAACTTAAAATCTCTAGTGTATGTACAATATAGATAAATTGTTCAAAAAGATTGCAATTACCTAGTTTGAAGGTGGTCCATCCTTCTACAACAAAAACACTAGAGAAAAAAGCCCTTGTTTGTCTGTATGTGGGCAACTCTACCATAGCTAACAGCAGATCCTCTGGACTAGGGAACAATCTCTTAATGTATTTGACAAGGCCCTTTGTGACCTTTACATCGACTTGAAATGAGTCACTATGGTAAAACCTTGGATTGAGATAGTATTGAACAGCATTGTGAGGGGAATGCATCTATTGATCCCATTTGACATTCATGGTTTTCCATAGCAAGGACCTATCATGTGATTCACCCATATATGAGACTAGTGTAGCTTTTGATGACACATCATCTCCATGTCATTTTGCCTTTTGGCCATAAGCCCATAGATTTATGTACTTTGCATGAATTACCTTCTTTCATACATGATGATGAGTATAGTGATGATCATTCTTTTTCATCTCATGTTGGACCTATGGATACACATCCTTCACTACATGATAATTAGTTATTGGCTTCTCGCGTTGGCTGCATTGATACTTCCTTGCCTTGGTCTACATTACATAATGACATTATAAGCTTTAGTGAGGAGCTTTTACATGATGGTTCTATTGACCAATCCTTAAATGTGAATTCATTATTGTCAATTATATGCACATAGATGATGACATTCTATTTATAAGTGAGTTTACATTGTACCGAAGTGTTAGAACTTCACAATGGTTTGATTTGGCTTGCTTGCTTTACACTTCTTTTTCTAGCTCAGCTAATGCTTTTACCACATTTTTCTAGTCCAAATTCACACATGAGGATAATATAGACTTAAAAATGACCTCCCAAAATTTATCTTTTGGCCCAACTCATCTATTAATAGAGCTTATGTGTCTCCAACAGCTACCTTTCATGTGATCCTTGATTCACATGATTATAATTTTGTAGAGTGCACTCATCAAAACTTAGTAAGAGGATAAGATGCCAACTTACCACCACTTTTTTGCTTACAAATGAACTTAATTTACCTCCTAAACCTCTAGCTACATCTAAAACAAAGGAGTGTAACCTCATCCAATAGATGCAATGTACTCAAGCTAAAATATATATTTGGAATTTAGTGTGTACATCACTTGTATGGAGATCTTATGCAAAAGGCCTTAGAGAAAATACAAGTTGCATCCGATACTTACTTATCCACAAATAGGTGATATCTTTGATAGCATGTATTGGCCATATGTATAGTCATGATATATCATTCAATGATAAAGTAATACCTTCACAAATCATGGTGGAATGTGACAGAGAAACCATTAAATGATCCTTTGTTGATAATGAATCTAACCTGAACATATGCATTGAGGATTGTTTAAAACAACTAGAAGTAGAGTTGCCCAACATACAACCATAGGATACTACTATTAGAGAACTTGATTATATGCCTAGATCTTGTTTGGGCTCTATCGTTCTTCCAATCCAAGTTGGCCCACATAAAATGCATTATTCCATGTGATGCCCAAGAAAGTGAACTATAATATCCTTCTAGGGTGCCCATGGTTGCATGCTATTGGAGTGGTTCCTTCTACTTTGCATCAATGTGTTAATATTGGCATGAAGGGAAGCTTTCTCACATACATATAGATCCTAAATCATTTAACAAATGTGCTCAAATAGAAAATATAATAATTGCATTACACAAAATGTGCCCTTGGCAAATGCTTCTAGCATCTTACATTGTAATGATGAGGATTTATCTAATGCCTTGTGTTGGTGAGTATCATGTGGATCCTAAAGCTTATGGGTATTTCATCTTTATTTATGGATCCATCTATCTATAGTAAACATCTGAGCCATATTGTAAATGAATTTACTATAGAGCCATAGAAATGGACTACATCATGATGGAAAATATTGTAGAATATTGAGTATATAACCAAGCTACTTTGAGGGGGCAACCTCCACAATCTTATAATAAGAATATAATTTGTATTATGATGATATGGGAGAGCCTTCAACCGTCTTTAATTATAGACATAATTAGGTAGGGACACACCCCTTCATCCTAATTAAGTCAACCTAAAGAAACAACTACAAGTACACAAATTCGTTTTTATTGTATGTCAAAAGTGGGCACACACTATCCCAATACAAGCAATGGCCTAAGGATGTAGCATCCTCCTCCCCTTCAAACTAGTGTTGTCCTTAATGTTAACTAGCTTAGGATGTTGCTACAAGAATGCTTTAGCGTCCCATGTGGCATCCTCATTGGGTAAATTCTTCCATTTGATCAAATGCTCTATAATCACCCTCATTTGTCAAAATGTCTTCCACTTCAATGTTGGCCTGCTTACTACTTCATGTGGTTAAGTTCTATAAGAGACAATAGAGGACCTTTTGCTACTGTTGAATGTGTTCTTCAATTACTCTAACCTTAAGATTACCTTCAAGGAGAAGATTATGCATGGTGGTGGTACCCATATAATGTCAAGAATGGAGATATTTTGAATGAAGTATGGAAAGAAGTGTTATATCTAGGGAAACCCGGGGACACATCCCTAGTGTTTTTTGGGGCATCCTCATTTTTGAATTACAAAAAAAAAGCAACGAACATCTCGAAAACTCGGGGATGTCCCAAAAAATTAATGGGATGGCTGGCCATCCCTCATAAAATGTAAATTTTAAAAAAAAAGTCCCAACACTTGATTAAAAAAAAATTATTGCTTGTTGGTGGATCCCACACTCCAACTCACCCTAAATGGGGAAAAAGAACCTCATTTCTCTTGTAACTTCATATTTGTTTGTCCAAAAATATTGCAGCCAAAAGGGAGTAAAAAGAAAAAAAACTAGCAGGGTTTGAAGGAGCAGCTAGAAGAGAAGTCAAAATATAAGGCATCATTGCTAGTGAGACAACAAAATATTGAAAGAGGTAAGTCATTCTATCATTTTATTTTATTTTTTCAATTTTTTTTCAAAGTTTAAAGTAAGAAATGTCTGGCTTTTCTTCTTCCATTTTTTAATTTAAACTTGCATTACATCTCACAAAACAACATGAGCAGCCGTGGCAATGAGAGTAGTGACAACGAAGTGGAAG
This sequence comes from Sequoiadendron giganteum, assembly GCA_007115665.2. Taxonomy (NCBI): domain Eukaryota; kingdom Viridiplantae; phylum Streptophyta; class Pinopsida; order Cupressales; family Cupressaceae; genus Sequoiadendron; species Sequoiadendron giganteum. The sequence continues at coordinate 549,894,119 of CM021109.1, forward strand.
AAAATGAAATAAATATAAGAGTTTCACCTTGATCAAAATGTGGAAGTGTTGGGGGTGGAGGAGAATAGCCACCAAATCCATTTGAGTGCCCTTCCCTTGTCTTGAAACCTTAAGCAAAGAGTCCTTTTAACTAAAAAAAACCTCTTGTTTAACTTGTGATAGCCATAGATGCCAAAAATAAAAATTCAAGGGGGAGTAGGTTGTGGTTGTGTCACATTTGTAAAAAATATTTTAGAGGGAACTACACAAGGGTATGTTCTCATTTCTTGAGTGTTAAGAGCTACAGAGTTGAGGTTTGTCCAGACATAAAGGAGGATGAGAAGGTAGAGGCTCATCGATTGCATATGGAGGCAGAAACGAGGTCTAAAGGTATGACAATGCCAATACATTCTTCTAGACAATCATTTATGCCTATGCCATCCATGTTTGGTAGTGATAGTAGTGATATTGCCACAAGAAGAAAGAGGAAGATTAGTAGTAATGAGACACCAAGGACAGTTGCAAATATGTTCAATATGCAAGCACGAAATGTGATAAGAGTCTTCCATTGCCAAAATAATAATACCCATGCCATCCCATTTTACGTGACCCATTCCTCTTACTTCAAACAAATGATCAAAGATGTAGCCTCTATTGATCCCTCATGTGTCCTCCTAGAGATCATAAACTATGCACTACCCTCCTAAACAAAGAATATTCTAAAGTTAGTTTGCTAATGGAGGATATGAGGTAAACTTGGAGCAAAATAGGTTGTTCTATTGTGGTGGATGGGTGGATTGATATTAGACATCCACCACCCATCAATATCATAGTCACATGTCCAATTGGCTCTTATTTTCTTAAGAGTTGTTGATTGTTTAGGGAAACATAAGGATGCAAAGTTCCAATTTAACATTTTGAAAGAGACCATTGAGGTTAGGGCCTCAAATGTTGTACAAAGTGTTCACTAATTCAGCATGTGTTCAAATTGGTTGGTATGATGGTGGAGGGTGCTTACAAGCACATCTTTTGGACCCATGTTTTGTTCATGCATTGAACAATGTACTGAAAGACAACGAAAATAGATTGGGTGAAGCAAGTGGTGGTAAAAGCTAGAGATATTCAAATGTTCATTTGCAACTACCACACTTCACTTGCTCTCTTCAAGACTTTCTCAAAGAAAGAATTCTTCAAACTAGTGGAGACAAGATATGTCGATTACTTCATTTTGTTAGAGAGGGTGTTTGAGATGCATGAGCCTCTACACTTGATATTGGTGAGTTCAGAGTGGATTAGATGGCCTAATTCAAGCTTTACTAAAGGAAAAGCCATGAAACAAAGGATCCTTGATGACAATTGATGGTCCACTATGAGATAAAGCATTGTTGATTTGATTAAATATTAAATATTAAATTGCTGATTTTATAATTAAATTTCTGATTTTAATATTTCAATTTTATTGTTCAATGTTTCTAACTTGTCAATCAATTTTTTTGAAATTTTTGTTTGCATTTTGCAAATATGTTTGCTCCTTCATCTCACTTCTTGTAGATGTCATTAGATATGCTAATATGGACTCTCCTAGTCTTGGACAAATATATGAGACATTTGACAACATGCTTGGAAGATAAAGCAAAAACATTTGGCTAAAGATCCTAGTTTGGGATTATATGAGCAACATATTAAACTCATTGTGATGCGGAGATGGAACATCATGAACAACCCACTTCATATGACAGCTTTTCCTCTAAATCCCAAATGGTATGCACCAAACATTGGAAGGTTGCCTCTTTGTGATGATGAAGAAGTGAAAGAAGGGTTAATGAAGATCTTTTGAAAGATGTATTCAGTTGAGCAGTCTAAAATACTTCACCAACAATGGCTTGCCTTCACAAATCTTCATGGTCCAACATTCAATAAACCAAAGGCAAAGATTAATAGAGTTGCATTAGCTCGAATTAACACTATTAGATGGTGGATATGGCATGAGAAGGATACACCAAAGTTGAGGATGCTTGTCATTTGCTTCCTTTCATAGATTGTCATTCCCTCTGCAATAAAGAGGAATTGGTCCACATATGACTTTATCCACTCCCTCCAGAGGAATAGGCTTACCTCTAGCAAGCAGGGAAGCTAGTGGCTATGCATAGTGCTCTCCGACTTCAGGATTGTTAGACTCCAAAGTATTAACAAACTCCAACTTTACAATGGGATGTTGATCTCGAAGACGCCATCCAAGTTAACAAGGAGGCATAGGAGGGATTGGTTGGGATTCCATTGGATGAAGCAGCCCCTCATAGTGGCAGTGTTGACAAATGCAAATTATGGGCAGTAGTATGCTTTTTTATTTTTGTATTTTCATATTGTAGTTGAAATTGAAACTTACAGCGTTTGGGCATTTTGTTTTAACTTGTATACTATTTTTAATATCACATGCATATTGACAATGAATTATGAAAGCAATCAAGTTTTGACATTTGCTAATTTGTTTGTTTCTTATGTGAACTCTCAATTCAACATAGTTGTTATGTATTAAGGATCTATAATGTATATGATGAATGCTTTAACAATGTTATCATGTGGATATTTGAAATTCCCCGAATTATTTTAATTTTTTCTTATTTTTTATATAGTCGTCCCCTTTGCCGTCCCTTGCCATCCCCAAAATGGCCCAAAAATTCATTCCCCCATCCCTTGCCGTCCCTATACTAAAAACTTGGGGTAACATAGGTTATACCACCATTCCATGGCAACTAGTGAACCAATCTCTCTCATTTATTAGAAGAAAAATGATCTAGATAACCCTCCAAACATTTGTTGACCACCTTAGTTTTCCCATTAGATTGATGATGACAAGCAAGAACTATGCATCAATTGAGTACCCAAACATGAGAATAACACACACAAAAATTACTAGTAAATATCAAATCATAATCACTTACTATAATTTTGGGGGTCTCTTGTAGCTTTTTAATAGTCTCCATAAAGCTACAACCATACTTACCACAAATGGATGTGACAAGGCACAAAAATGGCAATATTTAGTAAGCCAATCCACAACAACCATGATTATATTTTTCCCAATAGACTTAGGCAATCCAATAATGAAATCAATGGAAGCCTCCTTCAACCATAGACTGGGAATAGATGACGGCTCTAAAAGACCCTAGATATTAAATGTCTCACCCTTGTTTTGTTGGCACACCATGCATTTTGCCACAAAATTTTCTTGATCACCTTTGAGCCCTCTAAAAAAATCCATCTTGATTCGATGAAGTCTTCAAGAAGGTTGAGTGCCCACCTACTAGTGAAGCATATAGTTTTGTTATGCTTGAGGATTAAGTTCTTGCAAAGGTATAACCGTTCCCTATACCACATAGATAGTCCCCTTTCCATAGAAAATTTTCTACAATGATCAAGATCATGTTGAGCTTCTAAATGAAATTCAATATATTTGTATCATTTTTCATTATGATTGTGCCTCATCCACCCAATCAACCTACAAAATGGACATGGCACATAATCATGCCTTTGTGGACTCATCCCTCCTAGATAGTGCATCAACCACAACATTCTCCTTTCCTTTCTTGTAGATGACTCATAGTCATAGCTCAACATATTCATGACCCTATTTTGTTGTTCCTTTAATAACAATCATTGTTGTAAGAAGTATTTTAGACTATCATGACATGTCTTTATTTTAAAGTCTCTTCCCATTAGATATGATCTCCATTGTTTGAATGAATGAAAGATAACCATTATTTCCTTCTCATATATGGGTTTCAAAAAATCCTTACCTTTGAGTTGGTGACTCTCAAATGCAATAAGACTTCCTTCTTGCATGAGTACAACACCTATACCATATCTCGAGGCATCACATTCAACAATGAAGGCTTTCTAAAAATCTAGAGTAGCGAGAACAAGTGTGGTGCACATGGCTTCTTTCAATTTCTCAAATGTTGTGGTGGCTTCCTTATTCCAATGGAGGTAGTCCTTCAATAAAGATGTGAAGTGGGCTACTATGCTATCATAATTTTTAACAAATTGACAATAAAATTTTGGAAACCCTAAGAAGCATTGTAGATTCTTGAGGGTTTTAGACATTTTCCATTCTAACACGGACTCAACTTTGTGTAGCTCCACTTTGGCACCCTCCTGTGATGTAATGTGAGCCAAGTACTCCACCTCCTTCACTCCAAAACCACACTTGGAAGGATTCACAATAAGCAATAAATTTGATTTTGTTTAAGAGTTTCCAAAACCTATTGCACATGATGCAAGTGCCCCTTCCATGATTTGCTATATATTAGGCTATGGTCAAAGAAAACTAAGACAAACATCTACAAAAATAGCCTAAAGACCAAGTTCATCAAACTTTAAAATGTGAAAGGTGCCTTTGTGAGGACAAAAGACATCACCATAAATTCATTGTTATCCTCATGGGTTCTTAATGTTGTCTTATGAATATCCTCATCTTTGATTTAGATTCAATGATACCTAGAGCAAAGATCAAGTTTGGTAAAATAAATAACACCATAGAGCTCATCTAGTCAATAGTCAAATTTACTACAGTTGGGAACTTATTTTTTAAGGAGTAATTGTTATGTTCTCTCTAGTTTGGACATGTGTCAAGAGTCATCCTTTTCTTGTACCATCACCATCGAAGAGGAATGAACACTCTAACTATGAAGGATAAAACTTACTTCCAACATCTCTTGTACCATCTTCTCAATTTCACATTTTTGCACATACATGTATCTATAAGGTCTATTATTGGGTGGTTGGCTCCATGGTAGTTACTGAATGGCACGATCATTATCTCTTTTGGGAGGCGACCATGTTGGCATATCCCTCGAAAGTACTAGTGTCTATCTACATTGCTTGTAGATTTGATGTTGTAGGATCCCTTGATTGTTATGCTTCTAATGAAAGTAATTGTGCCACAACCCTATTCACTGATTTTAATCATTTTATGCATTAGGTCTAAGATTATCATCTTTGGAGAACTTGAATTCAATCCCCTTAGCTCAAATGTCCTATCCTCTGAATTAAAATGCACCAACAACTTTTGGGAGTTCATCTCATTTGTTCCAAAGTAAAACATTGGTCTCCCAAAACAATATCTAGTCTACCCATGGAAATAGCAACTATATAGCAAATATAGTTGGTAGTCTCCCATGATGAGTTTAATATTGTGACATTTCCTTGAACAATTGATTGTACCCCCATTTATAATCATGACATAAATTGGATAAACAAAATAATTCGATCTTATTACCAACTTATTGTTGATGAAGTGACTACTTCCCAAGTCAATCAATATTGTAAGCTTGTAATTTTAGGAAATCCGCTACCTTGAGGATTTGTGGTGCGCTAATACGTGAAAGTGTGTGTGTGTCAAGAGATAGTTGGTTGGGGATCCTCTAATTCTACTAGTCTGTCAACAACCTCTAATGTGCCTCTCCTTCATCCTCCTCTTCTTTGTTGGTGCTCTCAAAGTGGAAAACTTATTTTCAATACATTTATGTCCTTGACTATATTTGCTATCACAATAGAAACATAATTTTTGTTTTCCTTTTTTCTTCATTTTGTTGAGGTATCAATCTAGTTGGCAAGTTCTACAATCTTTGTTGCTAGTGAATGCCTAAGTTTTGTTGGACGTAAAGTTTTGCTATGCCCTTTGTGACATAATATTAGAATTATATACATCAAGAGGATTAAACATGCATAGTTAATGTTGAATGTGATCCTTGAGCCCACCAAGAAATAGGTCATTCAAGTTCTCATCCATAATTATCTCCACTCACAAGGATAGGTTCTGGAATTGATGCATATAATCCTTAACCAAATGTGTTTGCATTATCTTTGCCAATTGACTGAATTAACCAAATCTATGTTGGATGGCAAATTGGGGCCACAACTAGCTCATCCCCATTTGAGTGCTAAAAATTTTAGTGTTTGCCATTGGGGGTTCAAGTAGTGCTCCTTCAAAAATATCTACTTAAATATATTCTTTTTGCACCTATCTTACAAATCTTTAAACCCAAACTCTAGGACATGCGTATAATTTCCTCTATCCACATTGCCTTCTCTAAATGCATGTGGCTAATGCAAGAGGAGATTAAATACAAAATATCATGAGAAGATAGTAGTAATTGATGAGAAATACGAACAAATTAACATGGTTTGATTTATATTTTTATAATTTTTTGGTGTACTTGTTTTGACATACTTGATAATATTTGTCATGTCCTCAACTCTTGATCAGGCCAATTTCAAAGGTGGGCGGGAAAAGTGTTTCTTAACACTAATCTAATTTTTAAATATTTGTCTATGGGTGTTCACTCAGAGTGAAGCGAATTGGTGAAAAGTGGCGAAGCCATAGGCTCACGCCACTTTGGTGGTATGTTACGAACTCACCTTGCAAGGGAGACTAAAGGCGAACAGATATAATCGAAAGTGCCACTGCAAGGGCACTGACCCGATCCTTAAATCGCCCTCATCACTATTCGTTGGGTGCACTAATCCACGCCTTCGTGTGATCTGGCACTCATGACAAGAGGGGCATATGCGACATTCTACACCCCGCGATTGGTATTGTAACATTCATTGTGCAGGAGCCTTCATATCGCTGCCTAGGGAAGTAGAGCATCTTGAGTCTTATTCATTTGGCTACTGTGAATTCCTATGTACTCTACATCTCCAGACTTGAATACTCCTCAGTTGAACATTATTTGTTTGCGTCATACAAATATCACAATTATGTTGTCAAATCCGAAAAGTGGTATCTTCCAATCTTCACTCTGTAAATTTGCTAATATTATTGTTCTGGAATTTTAAAATTGATATGAGTGCAAACGAAAAATTTATGTTTCATCTGCTGATATTGGATGCTAATCAAATTCTGAGAACATTTGTCTCTAAATGAACCTAGACGGCCTGTTTCATGTCAGTTATTATTCTTTAGTGCCATACTGTGATAAGATTAATCTGTAATCAAAACTAGTGTGCATTATAGCTGATGTTATTTATGCATACTTCCGTGTTGGGTTCTTACATTGGTATCATAGCAGCAATCCTGCCAGCCTATTGGTTAGTTTTTGTGCATACAATACAGCCAGAGAGACCTGAGAACCATAGAAAGAGAAAGAAAGAAGATTGAGGCAGCCACACAGAAAAGTGACAGTGGAATAGGAGGCAGAGGTAAGAAGAAGATGGCTGATCAGTTTAATGAGATAAAAGCGCTTCTGCAAAAGCAAGATCAGATGAATCAAATGTTGATACAAATGATGCAAAATCTAACCAACGCAGTCACCAATAGCAGATCAGTGCCAAACAATGCTGAAGAGGGCAACTCAGAACGGTCTAGAGTTGGAAATCCAAACAGAACTCCAAGTGGATCAACTCTCAAACCCTTCCAACCCACTTTCTTGCCTAGGTGGAGATACCAAGAAAAGGACATAATCAAACTACGAATGATTTTGCTACTATGATAGAGTATATGAGGCTAGACTCCATCACTAGAAGGGAGATCTCCCTTGAACAATACAATAATGCTAGACCAAGGAATGTAGGCAACATATGCAGCGATTTACCAAAGATCTCCAGCACAAATTAAGTAAATTGTCACTTCCTACATTTGATGGTTTTGGAAATGTTACTACACAAGCTTGGGTCCAAAAGTTAGATACATACTTTTCACTCAGCTTTATGACCGAAGACAAAGTAGTCAAATTTGTCATTCTCTATTTGGAAGGGGTAGCTCATGAATGGTGGCATCATGGCATTGTGACACAAGGGTTTAACCTTGTTACTACATATGTCGATTTCACACAAAAGCTCATAGAAAGATTTGATAGAAGAGATCCAAAAGGTATATTTCAAAGACGAGACATGACTAAGGCAACATGGGACAGTGGATGATTATATCACAAAATTTCGAAGACTCACTGTTATGGTTTCTGATGTGACGAATAAGAGACTTATGTTCTTGTTCATCGAGGGGTTATCAAAATCTTTTCGTGGATTGGTGAGGGCTTTAGAGCCAATATCATTGGAGACGGCTATTCAAAGAGCCTTAAGCCTTGAGGATTCCACCATGAAGAGTAAACCTATGTTCAAGAATGCACCAACAGGCAGCAAAAGAAGCCATTTCACACTATTCCTCAATCGAAGATCCTACCATTGAGGCCTAGCGGGATGGATGTGTCTAAGAATGAGCTCCAAAGGAAAAAAATTATGCTTCACTTGTAGGGAGCCTTGGGCACCGAGTCAAATGTTTGGGGAAAAGACAAATCCACTATATTGAGGTAGTTTCTAATGATGATGTTGAGGTTGGAGATAGTGAACTCGAGGAGGTTACTAATGAGGATGAGCACGAGGAGACTATAGAGGGAGAACATTCAAGAGGCACTCTTGCAACACTTTTAGTGGCGCCATGGTATCACTCTTTCCATATTAGAGGGGTTCTACAAGGGCAAAAGGTGATAGTCTTAATAGATAGTGGAGCCACCCATAATTTCATTAACGGGGGGGCTAGTGGCCAAGATGGGTCTAAGCACTGAAGATTTTGAAGGATTTAATGTGACAGTTGTTGATGGTTACACTATTCCATGTACCCACCGGATTCAACAGTTGGAGTTGACCCTAGGAGGACACAAGATGCGGGATGATTTCTACATAGTTGGCATTGATGTTACAAATGTGGTTTTAGGAGTGGAATGGTTACACTTGCTTGGGGAGTACACAACAAACTATCAAACCATGGAATTGAAGTTCAAAGCTAATGGGAAGGAGGTCATCCTTCAAGGTCTATCCAAGGGAGGCCCTATGGTAGTTTCAGCTAAGAGAATGGAGAGATCTTTTCATAGAGATGAGGTGGTTTGGGCAATAGAATGTTTGATCACGGATACTAGTCCACCGAAGGAGGGAAAATCCTACCCCATTGGCATCCAATCCATCCTAGACAAGTGGTGTAAGGTGTTTAGAGAGATCCCTTTTGGATTACCACTAGACAGAGGGTTTCAGCATGTGATTGAGCTTGAGGAAGGAGTGAAGCCCATCATTACTACTCCCTATCAACATCCTAGGATGTATAAGGAGGAGATTGAGAAGGCAATCAAACAATTGTTGGACATGGGCACATCCGTCCGAGTTCTAGACCTTTTTCTTCATCTGTGGTGTTGGTCAAGAAGAAGGATGGGACGTTAAGGATGTGCATTGACTATAGAGCACTCAATAAGAAGACAATAAAAAATCGCTATCCCATTCCCAAGATCGATGAGCATCATGGTGCAGTATATTTCTCTAAGATCGACTTGCGTTTGGGGTACTATCAAATAAGAGTGTGAGATGAGGATGTGCATAAGACGGCTTTCCGATGTCACTATGGGCATTATGAGTTTTTGGTTATGCCCTTTGGGTTGACCAATGCCCCTGCCACTTTCCAGTCATGTATGAACCAGGTATTCATTCTACAATTGAGGAAATTTGTTTTGGTTTTCTTTGATGACATCTTGATCTATAGTAGGACGTGGGAGGATCACTTGAAGCATATAGATGAGGTACTTGGCATACTTGAGCAGCATTCATTCTACACCAAGATGTCAAAATGTGAGTTTGGTTTGACTAAAATTTTGCATTTGGGGCATAAGATTAGTGCTCAAGGGGTCAATATTGATGAGAAGAAGATCAAGGCAATCCAAGATTGGCCTAGACCAAGGAACTTGTCATGATTAAGAGGATTTGTGGGCCTATGCAGCTACTATAGGAGGTTTGTGAAAGGGTTTTCACAACTTGTAGCTCCATTGACCAATTTGACAAAGAAGGGAGCATTCTCTAGGAGCCCTACAGCGCAGCAAACTTTTGATAAACTTAAGGAGGTAATGAGTTCATGCCCTGTTTTGGCTTATTTTGGATTTCTCACTTCCTTTTGTACTTGAGTGTGATGCTTCAAGAGAGGGTATTGGAGCAGTTTTGATGCAAAATAGACATCCTATAGCATATGAAAGTAGGAAGCTCAAGGATTCAAAGAAGGTCTTCTCTATTTATGGCAAGGAGATGCTAGCTATCATGCATCCCTTGCCAAATTTAGACAATACTTGGTATGTGGGAAATTTGTGGTCAAGACAGATCATAACAGCCTCAAGTTCTTCCTCAATCAGAGTGATTTGAATGATAGACAGAAAAAATGGGTAAGCAAACTTCAAACCTATGATTTTGATATTGAGTATGTGAAGGGCGAGAACAATGTGGTGGCTGATGCACTCTCTCGGAAGCCTTATTTTTGCTCTATATCTGATATATCTGCTAATTGGAAGGCTACCATAATAGCTGAATATGCCAAAGATTCCTTTGTTACTGACACGTTAGATGGAAAGTTGCATGATGATAGATACAAGGTGGTCAAAGACCTCATCCTCTACAAAGATCGTGTGTATCGTATACCGAAATCCAAGGTTAAGGAGAGGATTATATGAGCTTGCATGACACACCTCTTGCTAGTCATCTGGGTTTCTACAAGACATACAAGCAAGTAAGAGAGCGTTTTTCATGGAAGGGACTAAAGAATGATGTATTGCAACATGTTAGAGAGTGTTTGGTGTGCCTATAAGGAAGTTAAGGTAGCGAAACAACTTCCTACACTAATCTTGAGAGTAGGATAATGCAAAACTTTACAGATCTTTTCAATAGTTACAGAAACTTAAAACAAAAATAAACATATATATCATGCATATCATGCATATCACAACACAGTGATTTACGTGGGGAAAATCTTTTCAAGAGAGAAACCCCACACTCCAAAAATCGTCCAATATATTATTCAAAAATCACAAAGATTACAATATACTTGCAGAGCAAGCTTCTCACTGGAGTATCATCAACCAGAGATCTAGAAGCAAAACGACTGCTATCAGACTCTCAGAATACATCACAATACACAGTTGTAATATAATGCCCTCATAAAATAGGGTTGCTTTCTAGGGCAAGTCAACCTAATAAAATATCCCCCGGCCCCCGTATTGGCTTATCAACGGTACCTTATGTAATTGCAAGGTTGAGACACATTTTCCAAACAATGCCAACAAAACAATAACAAGCATGTCTTTCCAGTTGGTTTGTTGCAACCCCTACCTATCCCTAATCAAAAATGGGAAAGCATCTCCATGGACTTCATTACGGGGTTGCCTAAAGTGCAAGGTAAGGACTGTATTAATGTGGTGGTCGATAGGCTTACAAAATATGCTCATTTTCATGCCATTCCATAAAAAATAAAGGCTCCTCAAGTTTTTGATCTGTTTTTTAGAGAGATGTAAACTTCATGGGTTGCCCAAGAACATTGTGAGTGACAAGGACAACGGGTTTATCAGCTTGTTTTGGGAGCTCTTTCGTTTGACTAACGAAATTGACTCCAAGCACTATCTACCATCCTCAAACAGGTGGTCAAACTAAAATTGTGAATAAGTGGGTTGAAGGCTACCTAAGGAACTATGTTACATGGCAGCAAACAGCTTGGATCAAGTGGTTACATTTGGGGGAATTTCGCTACAACACCATGCATCACATGTCTATAGGTATGTCACCTTTCAAGGCTCTCTATGGTTATGATGCTACCTCATTGATGGACTTGATCCATACCAATAGTAGGGTCCCTAGAGCAAAGGATGTGGTGCAACAAAGTATGTACATCTTGCATTCTCTCAAGGAAAATTTACAACGTGCTCAAAACCAGCAAAAGATGTATGCAGATCGACACAGAACAGAGAGAGTTTTTGAGGTTGGTGATATGGTTTACTTGAGGTTGCAACCATATAGACAATCTACCCTCGAGGGGAATGGTGTAGAAAAGTTGAAACCAAAGTTTTATGGACCTTATCAGATTGTAAGGAAGATTGGGGAGGTTGCATATGAACTCAAGTTGCCATAGGACAACAAAATTCACAACATTTTTCATGTGTCATGCCTCAAAAGGGCAATTGGACAGCAGGTCACAACCTCAATAGAGATGCCTCCTCTTGATGATGAAGGAAAATTAATACTTGAACCCAAGACGGTCTTGGATGTGAGGGAGAAAAGGCCGAGGAACAAGGTCATTCTGAAGTACTTGGTGAAATGGAAGTATCTTCCAATCGAAGACTCAACGTATGGAGTGGAGATCTTCGAGCATCCAAATCTGAAGTTGCTTGAGGGCAAGCAACATCTGGGCGAGGACTATCATGTCCCCAACTCTTGATCAGGCCCAATTTCAAAGTTGGGTGTGAAAAGTGTTTTTTAACACTAATCTGATTTTTAAATATTATTAATAATAAAATTAATGATTTTTAAATAATAATATTGATAATTTTAAATAATAATAATAATAATAATAATTTATCTTTGGACTTGGTCGACCCGGTTGGGAAGGCAATGTAGGTTGCATATATATGATTGATTATTTTGTTTGAGGAGATTATCACGGTTTTGAGCACAGTCACGCAATTCAGATAGGGATGAAAATCTCTATATGGTCAACAACAGGTGGGATGCCAATCTCATTTGTTGGCTATGAACTTAACCTGCTATCATCTTATCTTGATTTCGCATTCCCATCTAATAGCAGAATTATCCAGTTGGAGGGCACGCTAGGTCTATTCATCTATGGGTGTTCACTAAGAGTGAGGCGAATTGGTGAAAAGTGGCAAAGCCATAGGCTTGTGCCACTCTGGTGGTATGTTATGAACTCACCTTGAAAGAGAGACCAAAGGTGGACAGATAATCAGAAGCGCCACTGCAAGGGCATTGACCTGATCCTTAAATTGCCCTCATCACTAAAAGTTTGGGAGCACTAATCCTGCCTTCGTGTGATCTGGCACTCATGGCAGTGTTGATGTTATTGACAGCCGCGGGCCTCTTACTTCCAGGCACGATTTTCTCTAAAGGCAATAAATTAAATGTAGCCTAATGGCTATTTAATTTATATGATCGATATGCAATGTGAAGAGGCGCTTCACATACAAGCAATAAAATAAATATTAATTATTGTTAATAATTAATTATGTGGCCATCTTGAAGAATCGCGATTTTCTATGGAAGCCGACATGTTGATCTTAAGAGACACGTCTCTTTTGGAGGCTGACTTCATGTCTTGAGGAGACGCGTCCTTTTCCTTGGCGTGTATTTATATAAGTGATGATCACTCATTTGATTATCAAGTTCATTCATCATAATTCGCATTTGAGAGGAGGTTTGCACCAGAGCAACAGATCATCATTTTGTATTAGCAGATCGATTTCAAGTAGAAACATATTCATTTGTATCTGCATCTAGGAGAGGTGCGATTATCCATTGTATCAAAATCGACATTGAGTTGTGCCTGAGTTGTAAGTAGATTTCTGCTCTTATTACTTCAATATATAAGAGATATATTTGCTGGGTTTTTCTCGCTCAAGTTGGAGGGTTTTCCCAAGGTATCTTGTTGTGTTCATTGTCTTAAGTGCTGCATTTTCTGATTGCTTTCAGTTTTAAATATCTGATCTGAAAAACTAACAGACGGGAGGTGCATATGCAACATTCTACACCCCATGATTCGTATTGGAACATTGATTGTGCGGGAGCTTTCATATCACTGCATGGGGGAGTAGAGCATCCCAAGTCTTATTCATTTGGCTACTGTGAATTGCTATGTACTCTACATCTCCAAATTTGAATACTCCTCAATCGAACATTATTTGTTTGCGTCCTACGAATATCACAATTCTATTGTCAAATCCGAAAAGTGGTATCTTCCAATCTTCACTCTGTAAATTTGCTAATATTACTGCTTTGGAATTTTAATATTGATCTAAGTGCAAAAGACAAATTTCTATTTCATCTGCTGATATTGGATCCTAAGCAAATTCTAAGTGCATTTGTCTCTAAATGAACCTAGATGGCCTATTTCATGTTAGCTATTATTCTTTAGTGCCATACTATGATAAGATTAATTTGTAATCAGAACTATCGTGCATTATAGTTGTTATTTGTGCATACTTTTGTGTTGGGTTCTATTGGTGTGCGTTTTATTACTCACCGAACACAAAATAAAATGTCCAAAGACACTCTATCCTCTCTTGAACAAAGTCACCGCGTATGCTATGATTGCGAGAAGATCATATGGTGACTCCAAGGTTTCTTTCGTCGGGTCATGACACATGGATAAGCTCAATGGGCGTTGTGATATGCTGGTAACACAAAGGGACTTACGTTAGAATTTATTCGCAAGTTTAGGACTTAGACGGTTTTAACGTTAACTACTCTTTCCATTGGGGCTTTTAGGATTTCAAAAAAAAAAGATAAAAAGATAAGGGTTTAGGAGTTCTAATCTATGCCTAAGAACTCAATAGATGGTAATGATTGGGTGAAACAAAATAACCGCACTTTGCTTCGCCTCCCTGGGACAACTACACAAAGTGGGTGCAATCTTCAAGGAGTGTGATTATAATTTTCATGTCTAGAACAATACTCATTCTGACCGAAGTTAAGCATCCACAATTAAAAAGAGCTCAGGCTAACTTTACACATTGGATAAAAATCATCTATCCAAAGAAAGTATGAGCTAGGTTTCACCAATCACCACTATCAGATCTTTCATTCATTTAACAAACATTCAAATAAAATTCTACTCTAATTCTAATCTAAGTGTTGAAGGAGATATGTAACCTTGCAAACCACTTGACAATAAAAGGAATTCAAAGCAAATCATGCATAAGAGCTTTTATTATCGGAAGTAGCAATGTGCAACAATTTCATACTACTCACTTCACAAATTGAAAATGAGAGTTCACAGGTTTATATAGAGTTCCATAGAATAAATGAAAGACCCAGATTGAAACAAATCAATAGCCAAGATCAAAAACATTAAACCTTAATTAGGGTTTCTAAAAATATCACTAACACTAATTGCATGCAAGACAAGTGCCATTAGGAGCTAATTTCTAGGAGGTGCGTCCCTATCCTCTCGAGCTGCAGTGTGTTCGATGAACCTGGACACAATCAGAATGACCTCTTCCATTGTAACCTACAGCAGCATGTTGATTCTGAATTCCAACTCGTCCAAGTCTTCGACGCATTTGGCAAAGGCATTCTCTCATTCCGGCTCATTCTTCATGAAGGCATCCTGGATAGATGAGAAGTTTGTCACTCTGATCCAATTCTGTCTCAAAATAGGTCCTGCAAAGGAAAAGAAGATTTCTTGAACTCTACGCCTTAGACTTTCCAACTGTAAGTCGTTTTCTCAAATGATTTCTTTATCCAACATGTTTGCAGCTATGATGAAGATCTTATTTTGAATTTCTTTAACTTGTTCCTCAACTTTGATCCCATCAGACTTCACCCTTTCCAAGACTTCGCCTCGTGCTATCAACACCCAATACCAAGTATGGAAGTCATAGGCAGCGCCTACTGCAATTATCTTCTCGTCGATTAGCTCCTGCTTTGGGACTCCCTTCAACACTTTGAGGCATGAAATGATTCTCTCTTGAATATCCAAAAGATTATCCCAAACTTTTGCCATGGCAACAAGTCTGGAAAGCAACGAGGCAGTTTGTCCCTAGACTAGTGTCAATCTCTCCAGGAACGCAGTTGCTTTTGTGCCTTTAATTGCCATCCATTCCTTGGCTTCCTAAGCCGTGACCATATCTTCTCCAACGTTCTTGGCTGTTTCTTGTGAGGAATTCAGAAGAGGGGGAGCTATTGTATTATCCCAATCGAGCAGTTTGGTCAAATGTTGAATATACTCCTTCAGGCGCTCAACCTCCTTCTTATATTCTTACTTCTTCGCCACTTCCTTCTCCAACCTCGCCTTGATAGTAAACACTGAGTTGTCCAACTCCTCAACTTCTTGGCCTTTTGTAGTTGGGCCCAAGTCAACAGTGGTGATGACATACTCGTGTGGAGCAATATCTTCCTGTAGCTTGTCCATTGTTGGCACTGCAATATGCACAAAACGACTGCCGGCTTCATCCCTCTAGATTGTGCAAAATTTCTTGGCGGGCTTCTTCATAGTAACTTGTTCTAATCTAGCCAAGAAATCTGCAACATCGTCTTCCTCCTAAGTTTCAATTGGCACTTGTATCTTCAACCTCTCTTTCAGCCAGTCAGGAATTGTGGGTTGCTCAATGTCTTCCTCCTGAATATTTTCTCCGCCTGGAACATCCAAAACTCCTTTGAGAGCAGAAATCATTCCCTCTTGAAAGTCATCATTCTGGATATCCATTTCATTATCTGAACCAAGTATTTTCGCGCCCATGGGAGATGGTGGCTCGTAATCGTCCAGCTGGATTGGTTCAATATTCCCCTCATGGATCAGAGAAGGAATTCCAATGAATCATCCACAGTGGCCACTATTTCATCAATATTCCTGGATGTAGTGGAGTGTGATGGCTCTATCCTCAGTCGCTTTTGAACGGGCTCTATGTTGGCAGCTGCCTCTTTCCTCTTCCTGGAGTTAGTAGTTTCCATCAACTTTGCATCGTGGGATGCTTCTGCGTTCGAGGAGTAAGATTCCATCTCACTCAGCCTATCATAAGTGAGTGTCACCTTCCTCTGTCTCAACTCCTGAATATGTTGATCAACCCACCATTGAGAATATTTAACTACTGGTCTCATTAAGGTATTCAAATCTGCATGCTCGGGCTCTGACCACTTTACAGTAGGAAGGGGCCAATTCTCATCAAAGCATGGTTGGACATACTCTCCGTCATCCTCGAGCTGATCAGGTACTCGACAGAGCTGAGTCATTTTGATCAAGCTCGTCGACAATCTGGACCATAGCCTCCTTTTGACCTCATACTCATCTGCAGCATCTGCCCAAAACTCTTCCAATTCAACTCTATGCTTATACTTTCTTTTGTCCATAGTCCCAATGTGATGGTGAAGATCAAAAAAATTTCTCTGGACTGATAAGTCGTGAATGGGTACCGCTGTATCTCCAACCTGGCACTCTCAGTTGCTTGTGCCGAAGGACAGGATTCTAGCATGTTTTCGATGAAAAACGAGAAAGTGATGGCCGCCTTTTGCTTTGACCTTTGGAGGCTCTGGTATGCTTCCAACTGTCTCAGGACCTCCAACAAGACCATTTTGTTGGTGGGAAAGATGGGCAGTTTGTAAGGATTTCTAGTGAATCCTTGAATTCTGATGTACGTGAACCTCGGGAACTGGATGAACCAGGATCCGTACTTGTCAAGTAAGATCTTAGCTTCGTGAGTCAGACTTTGGTGAGTTCCTCCTTGGAGTATTTTGGTGATATACATGAGGAAAGCATCATGGGCCCGTCTGAAGTGGGCCTTCTCACGCAGTTGCAACTGCGGATAACAGTCATAAGATTTCAATTCATTTTCTTCGTTGCCAACTATGCCCTTGCAGATCAACCTTGCATATTTGTAAGTCCTGGCCAGCATATAAATGAGATAGGAGCTCATGTAAAATATCTGTCTTCTCCAGATTGATTAGTTGTTCGTGAAGACTGTCACTTATCATGCGGGACCAGTTGAACATCTTCACTCCTACAGTGATTTCATCTATGAAGTAGTACATCCATGTCTCAAAGTGTGTGCCCTGGGGATTGCCAACCATTCTGTTCAATAATAAGATGATGTCCCCATAGTCTTCTTTAAAATCTGTGCACAACAACTTCTTGGGCATTTTCTTGGTTTTTCCAGCCATGATTTGTTAATATTTGTGGCGTAAAGTTCAAATTTGTCATCATACAACTTTCTAGCATCCTCCTTAGTTTTGTAGGAAGTTCTGTAGTAGGTCGGGATGCCAAATGCCTCGAGTCGCCAACTCTCCAAGATGAGCCAATATCCTCCCATCAGACGCAACAATCTATCTTTCTTGCGCATTATAATGGATGGCGCATTCAACCATCAACTCAGCACATTCTACTACCGGTGGGAATCCGGCAACCTGGACGATGCCATTCCTCATCATCCGTCGAGCAATGGGCGTTGGTAGGAATCCAGCGTGCCCGTACATCCTCTTTTTGAATTCCTTGAAGTCAACATATCTGAGGTTGGTGTCTGTAATATTTTTCCACTTAGAATTAATTTTAGACTCCGGCTGCAGCCCCTTGCTGGCGAACTTCATTTGTGCCTGTCTTGATGGTTCTCCCCGGGTGGTCATCAACTTGCAACACAAAAATAATTAACATTAATATAAAGACTTTTAAAATCTGGTTATTCTGGGCCTTTATTTGAAAGATTTGTACTTTCAGCTTGTTAAAAAGATGAATTTCTGCGAAAAAGCAAGCTGAAAATGGCGAACTTTGCTAATTCCTTGACAAATCTTTGCCATACTGACGGAAGAAGAATAGAAGAACTTGGCCAATCCAATTTTAAACCTTTGAAATTATCTTCTGGCTGCAAATTAAATCCAAATTCTGAAAATCAAGAGAAGTGCGCCTCTTTTTGCTGGAGATACTCTTTTCAGCTAAAATTTCCACCTTATTTCTTCAGCATTTTACTCTCCCAACCCAAGAATTTATCCTTCCGCTGAGAAAATCTACTTTGCTTTCACAAATTCTTCCTTCCAAAATTTATCTTTCACAACTTCGAAAGAGCTGAAGAGAAAACCTTTGATCAACCTGCGAAAGAATGATTTGAAAGAGACAAGTCGACCTTGTTATAAAGCTGGAGAAGTTGAAAGTTTTAGTAGCTTTGTGTTTT
The DNA here is from genome assembly GCA_007115665.2 of Sequoiadendron giganteum. Taxonomy (NCBI): domain Eukaryota; kingdom Viridiplantae; phylum Streptophyta; class Pinopsida; order Cupressales; family Cupressaceae; genus Sequoiadendron; species Sequoiadendron giganteum. Next base: position 549,912,778 of record CM021109.1, read on the forward strand.
CTTTCTAAGTTCATCGAGCTAGAATTGTTTTATCTCTTCCAATACTGGAGATTTCGAAAGAAAGTTTCCATTTTTCTATCCAGGCGGCATCATTAGCCAAAATCCTTTAGATTTTTCCTCTTTCTCAAAACTTCGCCTAAGTGTTGAATATTTAAAATGTTGGAAAATATTAGATATTAAATATATCAAATTCAATTTTCCAACCCTTTTGATCTTCAAATCATGGGGAAATTTAATTTTGTCTAAGGCAAATTTGTTATTTCTCGTGTTATTTTCATTTCTCTCCAAACATTGAACATTTTACATAAATTTTCCTAAGTGTTGGAAAATAAATAATAAAATATCCAAAGTATTAAAATGTCCCACCCCTTTAATTATTTCCAACCCATCAAATTATTTAATTCTTGGCGATATTTAATTTACCCATGGCTAAATATTGATTTTATTCATTTTGTCTAGCCAAGGCAGACTTCATGATTTTCTCGCCAGTCTCGTCTTCTTGGGCAGACTTCGTACTTAGCCAGACATATTCCAATGTTCCAAAGTCGGACTTGGCTTAAGGTTTGGACATCACTCCATACTTAGCCAAAATTTTAAATTTTTTCTCTTTCTCCTCGCTAGGCGGACTTGGAGACTTCTTTGCCAAACACATCCTTTTCCTATGCTTTAGAAATTTTACCATGCTGAGGGGGGCGGACTTCATGATGGCTTTTCCACCCTTCATTCTTGGCGCATTTTAGCCAATGCCTTAGACAAATTTCTCTTCTTCTTCCTCAAAGTAGGGTGGACTTTGACTTTTTCTTGCCAATGGTGGACTTTAGAGTGCTTGTGCCAAGGGTAGACTTGGTGGTGATCTTTCCAAGGGCAGACTTCCTCAATGTCTTTCCATTCTTTATTCCCCTATGGTGGACTTCATGATGGCTTTTCCAGAGGAGGGCGGACTTGAAGGTTGGCATGCCATTGACTTTTCAAAGGCTTGGGGCGGACTTCCTTGTTGCTTAGACATCTCTTCAAAAAGAGTTGGGTGGATTTCCAAGATTCTCTTCCAAAGCAAGGGCGGACTTCCTCAATGTCTTGCCATGTCCATTTCTTCTTCGAGGAAGACTTTGACCTTGTCTTTGCCATCTCCATGAGCGAATTTCTCCAGACTTATACAATTTCTCCTTCTTGATCACCTTTGATTTGACCCATCACCTTTGATTTTTCGTTGATTTTTCTCACTGTGGAGGTACGTTGGCTTCATGACCAGTGGGACCCTGAAATAGAAATATTCTAAAAATAGAAACTTTCTAAAAATAGAAAACAAAGAATCCCTAAAAACTAGGAACTCTAGAATGGTCCAAAAGTGCCAAAAATAAAAAAAGCAAAAAAGCAAAATCCCTGAAAATTAGGAAGTGTCAAAATTGACTCAAAGCACAAGGGATCCTCGTCTTCCAGACCTTCCGAGCACTTCCACGACGTTCAGGCACTGATACGGGTTCAAAATCTCAACTTGACCAGGGTGATTCTCAAAAACTCAAACTTTGGACTCTCAAACAAACGGACTCATGAAACTGCAACTCAGAGGACAAAACCAAAAAAAACTAGGGGTCCCCATTTGCAATGGGGCGATGTGTGAAATAGGTCACAACAGGTTCTTACAATATTTCAAATTTTGACAAGTATTTTGATTTACTTATCTATATCCTTGATTGATCTTGACTTTATTTATCTTCTCATGATTTTGTTAATGGCTCTTAATAAGATGCGATTTGTTTTATGATGCACATTCTTTTCATGTATAATGATGTTTATGGAAGCACAACATTAAAATAAAATTAAAGGAAAAACAACATTGCAATTGCAAGTGTATTTTAACTGAGAAGCTAAAAGAGTTGAAAGAAGAGCATGTTGCTAAGATGCCCTTTGTGGGGAAAATGATTGAGGATCAAGATATCAAGGATAAGGGTAAGCAAATAATGTAGAGTTATCAAAAAGGTCTGAGCTCTTGGACTAGAGGCAGCAAGAAGAAAATGTTCGAAGAAGAGAAGAAAGGGTTGTTGGGCCTTGCGAATTTGCACCAGAGCTTCTACATGCAAGAGTTGGAAACGGCAGATACATTGAAGAAGATGAAATAGTGCTTCTTGTTGTTTTTGGCTTTTTAGTCGTCTTTCCTTTTTTTTTGATGGTTGTTGTATAGCTGCTATTTGGCTATGTTTTATCTTTTAGCAGCATTTTGTATTAGGGTTTTAGGTCCTTTCAAAATGTGTTTTACCCTTTAATCAAAAACATTGCAATTGCAAGCACGAGTATGGAATGTTCAACAATTATATTATTTGATTGGATATTTTACTTGTTTGATGAGAATTGAGATGGCGATTGAATAAGCCCAAACATTTAATGTGGCACTAAAAATAAGAGATTTGTTAACTCTTCCATTTAGAAAGCACACATTTTTTTAAATGACACTAATAAGTTAATTTATCCCCTTAAGTCCCCTTGAGTCTCATTAGTCTACTTAATATGTTCCCTTAAGTCCCCTTAATCCATCCCCTTAATTTTCCTTAAAATATTCAAATGACACTAAAATAAATTCTTGTTCCTCTTTGCACACACCTATACAAGTTTCAAATTGAATGGTCCTAGTTTTGTGCTTTAAGTTTACTATTGATATCATTTTTGCTATTTTGATTTAGTTCTTTCTTTTTGCCTTTTATCTTACACTTTCCCTTACTTGGGGGGCATGCTTGATCCATAACATCCCTTGTTGTACATAGCAGGATTTTCCATATGTAATATCCCTAGGGTTTGTTGGCTCTAGGGTTACAGGTTCAATGAGATTTAGAAATCAAATTATGATAACAAGTTATTTGCAAGTAGAATCATGCAGCACTGGAATATAAATCATTAAACCCTTTCAAATTGCAACTACAAATCTGAAACAAATTATCAATTTGAATAGCCATTTATTCCCCGGCAAGGTATAGTGCACAAAAAACTTGTCAGTCTCAATATTATGACATTAATATCTTTTATTGGATTGCACAGAAAGACTTGTTGACGTGTTTTTTATGACAACACCAACACAGAATAAAATGTCCAACGGTCACTCTATTCCCTCTTGATCAAAGTATTCCGCATGCTAAGATTGCGTGAAAGTTCATGCGTTCAACTCCAAGGTTCCTTTTATTGCGAATAGACTCAGTTGGTTGATGTGAATATGTTGGGTATTCCAAGGGGACTTACATGAGTTGCTCATTCAAAAGAAAGGATTTTCAAGTTTCGGGAGATTTGTCAATGAAGCTCGGGTTCCTAAACTAACCGAATAATGCTGAAAGTAAAAGGGATGTGAGGATGGAGATTCTAACATCTATTCTAAATGTGGAATGCGAAGATCAATTCTTGCAACTTCAAACCAAGCTCAGCTTTGCCTCACTTCGGACAGCTTCCGCAGAACCAGTGCAATCTTCAACGGGATGACAAGAGATATTCAAACTACAATTCACCATGCAGAGACCATCACAACAACGCATATCAACACATAAACCGTAATCGAAGTTAAGTTCATAATGTTCCAGTTGACCACGCAAGGCGAACCCACCATCAGTGAGCCCGCTAGTGGTATGGATAAGCGAAGCTTGCTCAAATTAAACACCACATTTCACAACTACTAACGACTTGCATGAAATGAAATCTACTTTACTTTAAGTCTACTCTAAGACTCTAAATGAATTAGAAGGGCGAAGAAGCCTCGCTAGCTACTCAAAACAAAAGATGGAACCACAAGCAATGATAACCCTTTTCATTATGAGAGTGTTCACAACAACTTCTTACAAAGAATTCAATGGGAAAACTTTCCTTCTTCTTCAATCTAAACTATGCAATCTATGCTATGCTACTTCTAAGTTCTACCTCCTAGCTATCTCTCTTATCTCTTGATCTAATCTAATCCCTTACAAATGAGGGGGGATGCCCCTTTTATAGTTGGCCCAGTCCAATGGACGGTTCAGATTGAATTACAATGAAGGGCTCAGATTGAGCCATTTACGCCCTAATTAGGGTTTTTGCCCTAAAAACTGCCACAGAGAGGAGTGGGGCAATGAATGCACAGAATATTATCCACTCCTCTGCAGGAACCATTATCTGCCATTAATGCCCATTATCTTCTTCTATAAGATTCTCGTTCGGAAACGCGTTCCCACTGTTCTGCCTGCCAATTCTGTTGCGCTAGGAGGAGGGTAAAAGAGTCCCTAAGATTGTCTCCAGAGTTCATCACCTCAATCGTTTCAATTCCTGGATGTATTTGTAACTTTCATATTTCTTCAGCTCACTGCCTTGGGCGCACTTAGCTTCTTTTGCATCACGTCCTTAATGCCTTAGCCAAATTTTCACTACCATTTCTTCTTTCCAAAGTTGCAACGTTGTCCAGCTTCATCAAGTCCTCATGCCTTGGCTTCAACATTCATCCTGCAAAACAAAAGAAGAGTATCAGAACACTTTATAATCTAAATTCACTTTACTTACCTAATTTCCATGTTCTGACCGCTTGATCTCCGGATCTTTATAGAATTCATCACTTTTCTAGCAAACTTTTATCATGGGCATATCCACCACCTTGCCTGGAGTTCGTGCCTTAGAAAATATTTCATCTTGAGGATGTATTTGAACGCTTGATGCTCGAGCTTCAGTTCACCTCCAAATTCCTCCATGCCTTAGATTAATTTCTTCCCTGTGAGTGTATTTGACCCCCTGTTGCTTTATTTTCCCTTAGACAATTTTACCTGCTTTATGAATTTCATTCACTGTAATCTAGGCACTCACTTTGACATCACAAGCCAAAGCATTTTTTGTAGAAACTTTTCTCGTATTTGCCTTAGAGATTTTATTTTTATTTCACCTAGGAAATCCATTAAACGGGTGCCAAGCAAAAATATTTGTCGAAAAAGCTTGAGTGAGGTGAGGAACAATTTTAAATCATCTCCCAATGGAAAATGTTCAATACCCAGAAGAAATTTCCCCTCAAAAATCATCGTTTCCATGTGTATCCAGACGAAGGGGTAAGTTTAATTTTTTATTATTTTTGAAAATAATAAAATTCTAAGGTTTATTCCACTTTTAATTTTGGATGTTCTTCTAGGCCTGCAATCTCCATTTTTCATGCCTTGGCATTTTTCCTTGATTTTCTGAAGAATTTCCCTTCCTGCTTCTGGACGCATACCACCTTGCTTTTAGAAGTTTCAACATCATCATCTCCTTTAGGCGCATTTTCACCTTGAAAATGCCTTAGAAGAAAAATTAAAATTTAATTAACTCACCCATGAAGGGCACATTTTACCCATCATGTTTCCACTTTAATCCCTTGGGCATTTCCACGCTTTTAGCAATTTTCTCCCTCTAAGCTCCAACCTTCTTGGGCGCATTTGGAGTATGCAGCTGCAATTTTTTTTTTTGACTTGGAACATTTTACTCCCCCTTCTCACCCTTGCTGGGCGCATTTGCATGTATTGACTTCCATTCCACTTTCAACACCTTAGGCGTTTTTGCTTGACATCCTCTATGATGGGCGCATTTGGAGGATCAAGCTTCCATTTTAAACTTAGAAACTTTTTCAAACATCTTCATGTTGGGCACATTTCATCAGACCTCTTGCCTTGAGCGCATATGAGAGTATGAGGAGGAAATCTCCCATACTTAGAAACTTTTTTGCAACCTTGCCCATACCTTGGGTGCATATGGCACATGGAGGTGTAATTTCAACTATGAGGGCGCATTTTCCCATGTCAACCTCCATCTTGCCTTAGAAGATTTTCAAATACTCACTCAAGGTGGGCACATTTAGCCCTCTCAACTTCTATTTTCCATGCCTTAGATAATTTCCTAGCACCTTGCTTGTGGTGGGCGCATTTCATCTAGGCTAGAGGAAATTTTATCAACTTGGGCACATATGACATAGGGAGAGGGAAATTTCCACGCCCTTTATAATCTTTCACCTCCCTTGGGCGCATTCTAGCATGCAGACTTCCATATGGGGGCGCATTTCATCATGTATGAAGGAACTCGTTTGCCTTAGCGCATTTTCTTTCTTGCCTTCTCCACCTTGGGCGCATTTAGCATAGGGTGAAGGAATTTTCTTGTGCCTTGGGCGCAAATGAGGTAGTGTGAAGGAAATTTTATACTTAGCATTTTTTTATCATGTCTTCTCCACATACAAGGGCGCATTTCACATGAGGTGAAGGAAATTTCATTGCCTTAGAAATTTTATCAGCAAACTCCCTTGGTGGGCACATTTCAAGGGTGGTACTTCCATTTCCATGCCTTAGAATTTTTTTATGACTCTCCTCTATGACTTGGGCGCATTTGAGGGGTCCTCAAGAAATTTCAATGTCTTAGAAACATTTTTAACATCCTTTCATCTTGGGCGCATCTCCCAGGTGGAGGGGGAAAACATCTTGGGCGCATATGGAGGTGTGAGGAGGAATTCCTCAAGCTTGGGCGCATTTCACCCTATGAGGGAGAAATCTTTATACTTAGCGTTTTTCCTAAACAACTTCTCATGCCTTGGCGCATTTCACCATGTAGACTTCCATTCTTGGGCGCATTTAGCATAGGGAGGAGGAACTTCAAATATGAGGGCGCATTTTCCTATGTCAACCTCCATCTTCAACCTTGGCGTATATGGCACATGCTACTCCACTTTGATGCCTTAGAAACTTTTCTCAAATGACCTCTTCATGCTGGGCGCATTTCACCTGCCAAGCTTCCATTTTATCTTACTTAGAAATTTTTCCAACACCTATCACAAGGTGGGCGCATTTAGTGGGGTGTGTAGGAATTTCCCAACACTTAGAACATTTTTAAACATCCTCCCTCTTGCTGGGCGCATTTCACCTAGTGTGGAGGAAATCTTATCAACTTGGCGCATATGACATAGGGAGAAGGAAATTTCCACGCCCCTTATGACCTTTCACCTCCCTTGGGCACATTTAGGGGGTGGAGGAGGAAAATTTCAACACTTAGAAACATTTTTATCAACTCCTCCAAGTTGGGCGCATTTCACCCATGCTCAAGGAACTTTTGGGAGCAAATAGCATAGGCCACTTCCATTTTCAACCCTTGAGGGCGCATTTGAGGGGTGGTGAAGGAAATCTTCAATGCCTTAGAAATTTTAGACAACCTCCTCATACCCTGGGCGCATTTTCCATATCCTCCTGCCAGTTTCCATTCTTAGTAATTTTTTTTGGACAAGTGTGCCTTCCCATTCCTTTTCACATGTTCTGAAACTGGAGCTGGCGCGATTATGCCTTCTGAGACCTCACCACCTTGTCTATGCTTGTTGCCCATGCTGACATGCTATTTTTAGCATTCCTGCTATTTTTAGCAAACCCTAGAATTGGTTGACTTCTGCAGCTCCGTTTGACCTGAAATTTGTTCCACCGGATCTTGATGACCTAAGTGTCTTGTTCACACCTGCCTCTTGTGCTAACCTGCTATTTATAGCCATGTTTTGGAGACGACTTACTATAAATAGTAAGTGCTCGGATTGAGCCCAAATTTCACCAGTAGATTGCCTAAAGGACGCTGATCGCAATGGGATATCTTCGTTTTTCAAAATTCTGGCCTTTTACCCCTCTTTTTAGGCATCGAAGCTGGAAACCCTAATTTGAGTTGCATGTGCCTCAAACGGCCTCCGTTTGACTTGATTTATGTTGCATGTCGTTCTGTTCGTTGAATTGAAGTGTCGGGTGGCTGCCGGAGTGAAACTGCTATTTATAGTAAGTGTCCGAAAAGTGGTCAATTTGATGTCGAATGGTTTGCATGTCACGGTGCCCGTGGAATCTCAAGAAACCTAGAAAAACCTAGAAAACTGGTCAACATGCGGGCACTGGCTAAAAATAGTAAGTCCCTAAAAACTGCTCCATTCTGCTTGCATGTCATACCGGTAAAACCCACATGGAATATCCAGACATGCATTGAAGAACCCTGCATGCAAACCCTAAAAATAGCCTCTGAAGACTGAATTCTGAAAGTCACCATCTCGATTTGCATGTCACGTCACTGCAAAGGTCTTGAAAAACCCAGATCGATCCTCTAATCATATATTGGAAAATTATATGTTTGAACCCTGAAAATGGCCTCTGAAGGCTGAACTACTAAAAATAGCCAGTTGTCTGAATCTACCCAAACTTTGCGTGTAGGCACTCTGAAGTTGCCTGGAAGCATTGATGTAGTTAGAATCCCGAAATCCTAAGGAGAAGACCTTAGATTCGGTACTTACTAAAAATAGTAAGTTGTCGGATTTCAATAGGATTTCAATGGGATCCTGTCTTGAGCCTTCTGATTGCAATGTTAAGCTCAGATGTCAATTAGCCAACTCAATTCAGCTTCAAACTGTCTTGAAGAATGAAACCCTAATTTCACAAACAGCCAAAATTTCCATTAGATCAAACAATAGGACATCCCCGAAAGGACAAAAGATCGGAGAGAGAGAGAGAGAGAGAGAGAAAACAACCCAAAAACCAAAAGCCAAAAGACCAAAATGGAGCAAAAATTGGGGGTCCCCATTTGAATGGGGCGATGTGTGAAAAGGTCACAACAAGACTCACAAACAGTCTGTGGGGTTTGCAAACTCCTTGGATACAATATATTTGTTGTTAAAGAGTGAGATCACTGCCAAATGGCTGTATTGGCAGCAAGGGCGACTGAAGTGGGGTCAATTCAGGTCTATAAGGGCTTGTCTTGACTTGCAGCGAGCTCTTGTGAAAGGCATTGAGTGTTGTGAGTGTTGGGTTAGACAAATCTCCTTTTGGGAATATGGCAACACCAACTCTAGTCAACCAAAGAGCTATAGCCCTTGGTCAATCAGACCCCAATCCCTAGTCGCAGCTCCAGAAATGGTATCCAAACCAACAAACTCTAGGTGTGCTCCAGAAAATGTTCTTAAATGTTGATAAAACCTCTCCACTCTTTCTCAACCTTGCACTCTTTAAAGTTGGTTGCACTTTTGGTGTAGTATGAGGTATAAAGAATGTATTAATGTTTACTCTCTAGTGTTAGGTCTATGTGATGCAAAATTAGGCATAGAAAGAGACTCTTTTATAAGTTGTGGCAGCTCTAGCTTATCCAAATGATTGACTTTGACCATCGAAGAAATCAATCCTACTAGTGTGCTTGTCTTTGCATTCTTTTCCTTACTCCCCTAATACACTTCAATAACCTTAAGGCTTGATAGGTAACATCTAGAGGGCACTATTTGAAAGGCTTCACATCATAGCCTAGAAATTTTGACAAATGTTATTTGAAGCGATAAGTGCCTCCACTACATACAAGGTAGTAAAAATTGCATTTCACTTTGTATTAGGGATCATTGTTCCATACATCAATGTAAAGTATTCTCACACGACATGATGACCAAATCTACAAAAGAGAGGGTGTAGGAGTTTATGGTGAACTCCTCAAACACCCCAGGATCACCTGCAGGACAAAATAACTTCCACAAAAGAGAAATGGCAGAAATATCATGCTAACATTAAGGATGCAAGAATGTCAAATTGAATATGCAATACTCAAGATTGCAATAATATCTTGAACTTACACAATTGAAAAATATCTTAGTTGAGTTGCTTGGATTGATGAAATGTACAATATGAAGCCTTGCTTATAAAGGCAAGGAGAGAGTTAAGATTAGACAAGATCATTACAAGTGCCTTAATCCTATAACATGATACAACTAAGTTATAACAACCTAGGACACACGCATTAAATTCTCAATGCAAATATTAAATGTATGAGAGAATTATTAAATGCCTAGATAACTAAAAGTAAATAATGAGACATGGCCCCATTATAACTAACTTCTAGAAATGACAATTAGGAAACTTAACTCCTAAGTAAACTTATAATAATGTGAATAGGTCCTCACTAATAACTAGTTAGGAAATATTCACACAAACACCCCCCCCCCCCCCACATGAGTGCGACTCAGAAGAGAAGATTATTATGCAAAGATGCAAGGATGGGTCCCAGCTACTAGGCCATGTTAGGTACCCATGTACAAATACATTGCAATCTCTCACAAACGAAGAAAAGGAGAAAACCTAGTGGGACAAAACTCCTCCCCAAAAGAGAGATAAATACAATAATGATATCCATCACAAATCCAATGAATCTCTATCCACGCAAAGGATGATAAGAGAGATCATACAACCCCTCCATAATGAGATAACCTGCTACAAAAGAAGCACTGGAAGCACACTTGTGGAGTAACTCTAGAATCCTCAATTCGGCAAGCAAAAGAAAGATAATTTTGTTTGCTAGAAACCATATTAGAGTCACTCAAAGACTCAGGTTGGAATCATGATAAAGCAACAGTAGACCTGATGTCAAGGAACACCGAAAAACTCGCAAACTGCCACAACTTTGGAATCTATGAAGCAACAGTTGATTGACAAATGATTTGAAACGTAAATGAAGTGCAGAGAAAATGCAAACCTAATGCACACAAAAAGAAAATAGTGCATGCACTGATGAATGTTCACATCTGCCTACATGAATAAAAATGACCTTAAATCTGTGTAGAGTACAGAATCAGCTTAAAGTTTTCGAAAAACGAACGTCGTATGCTCAAGTTGTGAATTTTTGAAAAAAGGGATAAATTGTGCTAGCCGATAATGCAGACATAACCCTTCTTATTTGATTTCTGGAAAATTTACTTGTTGCATGCAAAAACTAATGGATACCCATATAATATTTTGATGCTACCTACAAAACCCAAAAATCATTTTTGATCCAAAAACTAGAACATGCGATTTGGTAAAAAAAGTAAACTTCACCTGTAGGAAAAATAGTTGGGTTGGGCTATTTGATAGTCATTTCTACAAAATCTGCTCACTATCTAAAAAATCTAGCAAATACCTAGATCAGATTTCGACCCTGGCTACAAAACCTAGAAATCGTTTTTCCTACAAGTGAGTGGAAGTTGGAATTTTGAAGCAAAAATGAAAATGACTCCAGTGAAAAATAGTTTTCTTCAAACCCTTGCAGATTTGACAAAATATGTTAGATTTTGACAAAACGAAAACCGATTTTGACTTCCTCAGACACCTTGGATTCAATAGCGAGGCTCTCAAGACCCCAACTTGCACCCAACAAAACTTTCACACCAAGATTGGTCCCTCAGATCTGAGAAGAAGTCTGCAACATTGAAGCTCTGATACAATGTAGGAGCTGAGATATAGCTCTGATACCATGCAGGAGTTTATGATGAACTCCTCAAACACCCTAGGATCACCTACAAGACAAAATAACTTCAACAAGAAAGAAATGGCAGAAATATCATGTTATCATTAAGGATGCAAGAATGCCAAACTGAATATGCAATACTCAAAATTGCAATAATATATTGGACTTAAACAACTGAAAAATATCTCAACTGAGTTGCTTGGATTGATGAAATGTACATATGAAGCCCTGCTTATAAAGGCAAGGAGAGAGATGGGATTAGACAAGATCATGACAAGTGTCTTAATCCTATCACATGAAACAACTAAGTTATAACAACCTAGGACACACGCATTAAATTCTCAATGCAAATATTAAATGCATGAGAGAATTATTAAATGCCTAGATAACTAAAAATAAATAATGAGACATGGCCCCATTATAACTAACTTCTAGAAATGACAACTAGGAAACTTAACTCTAAGTAAACTTATATTAATGTGAATAGATCCTCACTAATAACTAGTTAGGAAATAACCCCATTCACACCAACAGAGGGAATCTACAAAAGAAAGGGTTTAAGGTTTCAAATGTTTGAAGATTTTCGCTTATCACTTTCAAAGGAAACCCTTATTCCTCCAACCTTATCACTCTTCCCTTTCAATATATTTATATCTTCGACAAGCCAAACTATTCAATGTACCACATCGTATATGCCAAAGGTATGTGGAAGAGAAATGGTACGAAAAAGAAATCCTTTCAATATACCAAACATTTTGAGATATCTAGTGGTACGTAGAAATAGAGTGGTGTGAGAGAGCAAAATGATATGGAAGAGTAGAGTAGCACTAAAAGAGATGGTATGGTAATGTCTCATGTTTGTCTAAGTTGTGAGTATTGGAGTGGTAGCAACTCTCAATTCACTACACTCTAGGTGGGGAATTTGGCTTAGCCAATGACAATAGATCACCAAAAGATGAAAGAGTGAAGTGAAGAAGAGAACTGCAAGGAAAAGTTTTTACAAGGAAAAGTTTTTTATCTTCTTATAACTCCAACCTTTATAGCTCTCAAAGATACCCTTGGGACATGACTTCCCAAGATACGAAAGGGTAATTTTGATAAATGTTGTGTTCAGTGTATTCTACCCATACAAAATTTTCACATAGCGTCATTTTTTAGTCAAAGCTAAATTATTCCTTGTCTAGTGAATCATTCCCAAATCCTTGCCTCTTGTATTTGTGAATGTTGTTTCTCAAAGCTCTAAACATCATTATATTGCCAATAGAAGGAGCTTTTCAATGTACTAAATGAGGTGAAGTAGAGAGCTTAGATGTGAAAGAAAAGGCAAAAAAGTGTTCAAGGCATGAAAATGAGCATCCTAATGCACCAGAGCATGGCAATACACTTGACTAGCCCAAAATTTGTGTTCAAGTAAAAACAATGGCCTTCATTTGCTTCAAAGCTCACCAAAACAAATGAATGTATAATGTTTCAAAAAACATCAAAAAATGGCCATCCTATACATTTAAGCACATCATAACATGAAGAAGCCAGGCTTGTGTTGAGGTGAAAGTAGCAGCAAGGTTTCAAAAGCTCATGTAAGGAGGAATATGTTTGAAGTTCTAAAGTCTTAAGAAGTTGCCCAGTTATGCTTGAAGCACACACTTTAGCAAGTAGTAGCCAAAAGTTATCAAACATAAAAGAAATGCTACAACACTTGAAATGCATGCCTAAATGAGGTTTGAACAATATGCTTGAAGTTTTAAAATGCGGCCATCCAATATGTAAGTGCATGCAGAAAGGAAGAAAGGCCAAATGTTTGACACTTTAAAAAGGGGACATATTGAGCATAAGCACACACCTCTCCAAGTAATGTGCTAGGTTTCTTAATATAGAAAGTGGCATTCTCATTGACACACACCATAGCAAATTTTAGGAAGGTTTAAACAAATCCACAAAGGGAAACACTGATCCAAGAAGCATGCTCCTATAGGAGTTGTCTTAAGTTATTAAATCATCAAAAGGTCTCATACAGCCAACAGCACATATTCGAGGTGAGAGTGGCCAATGTTTAAACAAGGATTATATCTTGAAATAGTCATAGAGCTTAGGTGCATGGTTGAAAGAAGCACCACAAACACTCAAAATATAGTTGCTTTATTTTATAAAGATGCTTGTTCTATGCATTTCTACATTCAATCCATGAATTTCCAAATCAAAGCATTCCCTTTCAATAGGTTGTAAGGGAAGAGCATCACCAATGTTCATTGTTGGGAAAATCTTGTTGCAAGTTTAGTATCAACATATCACCCTCTAGCATTCATTTCCAAACATCTTCAGCTGAATTTTCTAGTGTTTCAATATTTTTCTATGGATTTTCACTTGCCACAAAGCAAGGAACAACATTTTTTTCAAACATTTAGGGTTTTGAAGGGTTTGATTTCCATCAAAGGGTTGTGGGAAGGTTTTCAGCATTGGAACCTTGTGTCTCACATTGGTTGTACCCTACAGTTTCTAAAACCTCAAATTGCAGATTTGTATAACAGATAGGGTTGTAGGTGATTTTCAGCAAAACAAAGGAGTTTTCCGTAGATTCAAGTCACCAAGATTGAATAAAGCTTATTCCCTAGGGTCTAATGATGGAGCATCATTCCAAATCATTGAGACTCTCCTTCGGTGTTAGTGTCCAAATATCAAAAAATAAGTACACAAAGCTAGACATATGAGCATGCAAGAAGTGGATTTCATAGAGGGGATCAAAAGTGTCAACAAAATCGCCAAGAGACTACAAGATAGTGGGATCATTGGAGTCATCTCTTTCCCATTTCCATTCAAAGCCAAGAACTAGTCATCAGTTGTGCCAAACATTATATTCTTGAAAAGAGGAAATTTGCATACTATGTGATCAAGTCTTTGCTAAATTTAATGTTGATTAAATGGAAAATCTGAAAATAAATTCAATTCGTTGCCATATGAGGAGACAACATAAACTTGGTAGAGTGTGAAGACATGGGGGCAAAAACCTCCAAAATTTTCAAAAACAAGAAAGCATTGGCTAAAGGAAGCTAAGAGATTAAAATGCTTTCCAAAGTTGGAGGAATGAATTCAAGAATGAGCTTTCTTTGATGATTACTTTGTTGAATCAAGTGATAAGGCAAGAAGAGGCAAGGTCATTCAAAGCTTGGATGTTATTCATCACGAACTCCATTTGTGAGGGTAAAATCTAATTTGACCATTGTATCTTGATCAATGATTACATTCATAAACAGCTTTCAAAGTTTGAGTGGACCCATGAGATCCATATGGTGTCTTATTTGGTCTATGCTATGGCCAAGGTAGGCTCTTTCTCGAGTTTATTTAGAGTTGTAGGATTCAATGCCACAAATTTATAGACTTTTGTCATAGTTGGAGTACAATGAGTCTCTAAAATATTGGAGATATGTTAGTGTGCCTTCTTGATGCATTTGGTGAGGAGGTTGGGTGAGAAACTCCACATCAAGATTTCAGAGCAAGCCAGGGCAATGATTTTGAAGTGGGTTGATTGGTTTATACACCCACATTCACTTACATTAGAGTATGTGGCTTCACATATTTCCCCTACATTCTTCCAAAATACCCCAATGATCAAGTGGTCATGATGGAATATTATAGGCATGTTTTTGAAGTTCACTAATTCCTAAGAGGAAATCACAAATTGAGGATTGGTTTCTCAATATAGCTTAAAATTTACAAAGGGGAATTTGCCCTTGATTCCAAATATCTTAGCAGCGAGATGACAATATTCTGTTTCAAGCTTTCTCATGAAAAGAATACTTATGATTCCAAGGGGCTTATGTATGAGAAATTGGGGCTTAGAATCAAGCGTGTGCCAAAAATAGAAGACTGTTGAGCAAAATTTGTTGATCAAACTGAGATTAGGAGAAGAGAATATAGTTGCATGACAATAAAATAGTTGGCCAATATTGTTCTTGAAGTACCTAAGTACCATTCAAATTCAAAATATGAAGTCTTGTCTCCTAGTTTTATCCCATCACACATGAATCAACAACCTTTGTCTATTGTGAATGGGTTAGTCAAATAAAGCACTTCAATTCAAGATAAAACAAAACAAGAATGAACCAAAGAAAAAGTATTTGCAATCAAATATCTATCAAAGAATTTCAAGAATGACAAAGGATAAGGTTCATAAGTTAGCATCCATATCTTAGCCCACTTAGGGTAGAGTTGTTCCTTCTTCATCTTCTTCACATACAATGACAACTATTGAAGTCATTGGGGATAGTGATGGTGATGAAAAATAGAAGAGAAACTTAAGGCCCAATGTGATGACACAACTCCTAAGATCAAAAAGTTTAAATTGATAATAGCGAAGAGAGTGAGATGTCATTTGCTAACAAATACAACCCTTGAATTATGTCTCTTATTTTTGCTACTTCAACTCCGCATGCTTCTCTTCTTTCTAGGTCTCCTTTTAGGATGTTACTTCAAAACCTAGTTCTCCATGCAACATGTAGTTGTAGAAAACCCACAAAATATACACACAAGCAACACCTCAAAGGTGGCAAAAAAGCAAAATTTACGTTTGATGTCCATAAAAAACAAGAAAGGGTGAGGAACTGAATGCTTTATT
This sequence comes from Sequoiadendron giganteum, assembly GCA_007115665.2. NCBI lineage: Eukaryota > Viridiplantae > Streptophyta > Pinopsida > Cupressales > Cupressaceae > Sequoiadendron > Sequoiadendron giganteum. The sequence continues at coordinate 549,928,604 of CM021109.1, forward strand.
GTACATATTTGCACTCGAAGAAGTTCAAAGTTGATCCAACATACATCAAATTTCAAATTTTTCCACATATCCTAAATAAATGAGTACAACATATACAAATATTTTCTACCTATTCCATTTCTCTCTAGGAGAAGACCAAAAGCATTTCTAACCAAGAAATCACTATTTTTGTGCCAAAGCTTATATAATGCATATCGAAAAATCAGTTGCATACCTTTCCATTCGGCATTCCAAATACTTCTTTGAAAAGTCTCGACATTTCTCAGATTTATAGTTATTAGATTTTAGGCATACCATGTAAGTCTTCTTTTCCTGGTGATAAAGGAAAGAAAAGCCAAATAGTGGTCAGTTACAAATACTTGGTGCTAGTCTCGGGTTAGTTTATTTCAACATAGAGAGATAAATAGTTAGCATGCAAGATTGTCCAAAGCAAATCCTATATTAACGGAATACAATTATTGCTTAAATCGAAAACGATAAACAAAAAATAAGATGAAGGGATGTTTTCTAACATAAAAGGACTTACTAAGTCACATTCATGAAGATGGTCTAAAGGAAAAACACCTTTTTCTGGTGGTACAGGTTTCAAACCCCTATTCCCACCAAAAGCGCCCCCTGTCACAATGCTCAAATACATGAATGATGATTGCATGTTTAAATATAGAGATCCAAAAGTCTAATGTTTTCAAGGTAATAAAAGATATGAAACCAAGGGCCACACCATATACTCAAACACTTAAATGACAATCACATGTTTGCATATAGAGATAAAAAATTTAACATTTTCTAGATATTAAAAGAGAGGAACCTAAGGGCCATTTACATAAAGAATTTTTTAATAAAAAAGGTACAATTCCATAAAACTTTAAATTTGAGTTGGTAATACAAACAATCCCTACAATGAAGGAAATAAATAAAAAAGGATTCAACCAAAACTAAATAAATTTGAGATAGCATATTAACAATGACACATCCATAAAAATACATAATCATGTAACTAACCTTACATCAAGTTAAAACAAACATTAATAAACCAGATCTAACATACTAACAATGACGGATCAATAAAATATGATTACCATGTTATGAGCCTACATCACTTTACATGAAATGGGAAGTGAACATAAGTGAAGCAACAAAAAATTATCTTCAACTAGATCCATGCCAAAAGAATTGTTGGATATTGGGGGGGATCAAAGAGTATCAAGTAGCCCAATAGAGTTTAATTCTACCAGCTTGAGGCCTTGACAGGAGAAAAGGACGAAATGGCCTGCATATCACAAGCAGAATATGGCAGAATACAAACCCCTTAAGGTTAGCAGCTTAGCCAAGGAGAATAAATGAAATTTCACATATGCAATGTAGCCCATGCATTTCAATAGAAGATTCTTAAAAACAGTACCCTAGATCAATGAATTTCAAAGTAATCTTGTTCAGCAAATAATCTATGATACACCTAATACGTGCTGTGGCCTTACTATGTTATTAAGTTAATAAGCTGAGTAGATGCTTATACACCTAAACATTTGCCCACAGTTAGAAAACTTGGCAATTTCTCGCTAAACTCGGCGGCTATTTAGCAGGTCTAGTAACTTGCACACCAAATCCTGCAAAAAACTTGAGTTACTTGGCGAGTTTGCACCTATAACTCCCTCAGACTCAATGAGTTTTGTCTACAAACTCAGCCAATGAAAGAAACATGTCATAAATTGATAAAACCCTTTTTTCATCATTTTCGTCTTCAGCAATTGCAATGTTAGTGGATTGAATTGATTGTTGACTGATTAGAAGTGCAATTTGAATGATTTACTAACAATTGGAATGCATTTAGACATGTATTTGTTTTATATTCTAGTATCTTTTTCATTTTTTTTCCAAATTTCAAATTCAAAAGAATGAAAACCCTGCTGTTATACTGCTGAAATTTTCTTCATTTTTTCCCAATCTCTAGAATCTACAACATACAAAGCAAGGCACCAGCAGAGAGAGCTCTGCATGGAAACATGGCACATCAGATGTGATAAAGGGCACACAGACATGCATATATTGAGAGTTTACAATGAATAGAGGTATCAGTCGATTGATATACCACCTTGTGCAAATAGTTGGCCAAGGTGTCCAGTTTTGTAGCTAAATGGAGGAAAAAGTGAAAAGAGAAATGAATGTCCTACTTTCTAGATTGAAAAGAAAATTGAAAGAAAGTGGGCAAGGGAAGCGGTTGTAGCAGTGATGAATTTGTTGAGTTTTTTAGCTCAGTTGGGAACTGTGAACTTGCAAGTAGTTCGAGACATTTCTATTTTGTCACTTTAGTGATTTAAGTGAGTCTTTTTATCTAGTTAAATAAGTCTAATAAAGTGTAGATAATCACTAATGAAGTAGACTTATCTTCCAAGTCATCTCGTGTGTGAGATAAGATTTCTATTTTGGAAGATTAGATATTTCAGCTGAATAGTATAAAGATAGATGCAAGATAGAAGTTCAATAACTCGGAACAATGTAATATTTCTGTGCAACTGAAGAACTAGTTGTGGAGATTTCTTGTAAGCTTTCGAAGGAATGCAAAGCAAATTACAGGTGTAAAATATGTGTCTCATGTTCATCGTCTCTGTTGTTTTAATTTCAAAGCTTTGTGTGTGTAATTCAATGTTATTTCAGCATTAGGATATTGTACATCGTGATTTGAATTTTTAACAGAATTCCACAACCACCCTTGATTCATTCGGAGATTGGGCATTCCTCCACTCACATTGAGGAGAGTTCAAGCCAGCTAAATTCTCCACTTGATTTCTCCGTTCCTCACAATGTTCCAAGCTTACAACCTTCCCTTGAAGGTTCAACTTGGAACTGAGACAAGCACTGTGAGGTGAAGATGGTGCCAGCAAATCTTTGGAACTACAACAATATATCATTTAATGTGGCTAGCAGCCTATATTGTGATGCATTAGTAAATGCATTAACTGTTGCCTATTTGGGGTTTACAGCACCAACTCCACATGATCTCAGTGGCCCTATTGGAAGCCACCAAAAATACATGACTAATAGTAGACGATCATGGGAGAATATGGCAGAAAAAGAGTTATAGCATTTCCTTGGATTGGTGGATAGATGGCTGGACAAAAACCTTGATAAAGTTTTTAGTGGCTGCAAGTGACACATTAGTGTTTTTCAAACACATAGATGTTGCATGCAAAGTCAAGAATGTTGGGACTTTGTACAATCTATAGAGGGGGTGATCCGGGGGGTTGGAATGAAGAACATTGTCCAAATTTTCATGGACAATGCAACTGCATATGTAGCCACAAGGAGATTTGTTTACTAGAGGCATGCCACCATTTCTTGGAGCCCTTGTGATGTCCACTGCATGAATTGAATAATCAAGAACATCAAGACAATTGGATGGATCAAAAGTGCACTTGAAGATACTATAAACATTACCAATTTATCTACAACCATACTTAGATGCTTAGTTTGAAGAAACAGCACACCAAAGGCAGAGAGCTTGGGTGATCGAGGGTGGCAAAATTTGCCAAAAACTTTATCACTTTGTAGAGCATTGTATAGGCACTATCTTGTCTCAAGCAAATGTTTGATAGTACTGGTACTAGAAGAGAGCAGAAGCTATGGATTGTAGGTGGATGTTATATAATTATACTGCGTTACCCTTTCGCTATAGGCAGGTCTCGGGTTCGGGTCCGAACCCGGTCTACCTATGAGACCACCCAATGTCCTGCATTTCACCTATGGATCCATCCCAGGCGAACCTGGGGCAAATTTGGCAAGTACCCATGCCTAGCCAGTGAATTTTGCCATTTAAAAGAAGTACATTTTTTTGACCTTTTTTTGGACCAAAAAGTGCAATTCGGCCCCCAAACCCTAAAACATGGTATAGAAGACATCTAAAAGACAAAAACACTCTCATTTCTCATATTGTGAATGAAAATGAAAAATATTATTTATCATTGCTGAACCTTTTTTCTTGCTTTCCATTGCACGAATAGAGTTGAAGATTGATCGATGAATGTTCCAAACTAGTTGATTTGCTATTCCTACACATTTGCAAGAGTTCATTTCTTACCAAGGAAATTGTAGAAGAAGATTTCTTCAAAAGAGGTTAAGTTTTTTTCGAGATTTTAGTTTTTTTTTCCATAAATTTTTTTTTACAAATGAACTCTCTTGTTTTGTTTTCATTCTTATAGGAATCTGTAACACATGCTTATTTTTTAAAATGAATTAAGTTGTATATATTTTTTTTTGTTTTTCATTTGTTTCAATTCTTTGAATGTGTTGTTTATTGAACTTGTTGTCTTATGTATTACAATGGCATCTAGTTCTAGCTCTATGAGTCAACCCCGGTTCAAAACAAACCCAAACTCCCCCCTTTGGAAATCTGTCGAAATGGTACTATTATCACCTGGAATATGCACCCTACTGAATCTTGAATCCAACTATCCTATGAAACATGGGATGACCTCTCGAGTTGTGGGACTCGCGAAACTCGAGGTCAACCTCCGATTATAGGGCGGCTTCCCCTTGGTAAATCACCTATAAAACTAACTCTAACTAAAGAACCTTACTGGGAAAAGAGAGGAGAAAGATTTGATAATCTGAAACTAAAACGAAAAAATGGAGGTGATACACCAAATATAGTAGATTTCTACTTCGTTTTAGCAACACAACCTATGAATCTCAATCTAAAGCTTCACACAGTAATTTGCAACAATAATTCGGAAGTAAAGTTAGAACAACAACAATCAAGGAGTCATAGGACTCACAATAATACCTGCTTTTCTTTCATACACAGAGAAAATTGAAACAAATAGAGGCAAAATGCTGATCTTTGAATCACTGAAAGCTGCTACAATGACTGTTTTCTAGAAAAACAGCAAAATATTACATCACAAGCATACAATCAACCATTATTTCAGAGTGAAATAAGGTTGAAGATGCAATCGATGAAGAAGATTACAGAAATAGAGACCTGATTATGACTGAAAAATCAAAGGACTGAATGTCACTTTGTCACAATAAACTTTTCCAATGCTTTTCAACAAACATAGGCCTCTTATTTATAGATTTTGAGAGCCTAAAATCAAAAAGTCATGTTGACTTTAAATATTTTCCCTATGAGTTGTCATCCTTATCCTGTGAGTTGTCAATCTTATCCTCTGTAGATAAGATATTTGTAAATCTTATCCTCTATGGATAAGATATTTTGCAATCCTTATCCTCTGTGGATAAGTTATTTGTAAATCTTATCCTTTGTGGATAAGATATTTTGCAATCCTTATCCTTATCCCTTGACTTTGAATTTGACTTTATTCCCTTGACCTTGACCTTGACTTTGACTTTGACTTTCTTTTGCAAAAAATATTTTTCTTTTATTTTTTTTGTTCTGATTTTTTATGTCATAAAAAATCAGGTAACAGGTACAACAACTTCCAAGTGGTGGGGGTTATGTTTGGATTTGTAGTGACTATATTTTTAGATATTTGAGCTCATACAGTCGAGTTAAAGGCCACTTGTGCAAGATCCTTGGACTAGGCATCAAATTTTTCCCAAACAAAGATGGCATATATTGATGAGCAAGAAAAAAAGACAAAGCAACAGGTCATAAATCAAATCGCCGTTTGTTAAAAAAAGGATCTCGAGGGATGAAGCCCCCTCCATTGCCTTCTAATCTTCAACCTACAGAGAGCCACCCATTTTTGTCCACACTTGAAGAACAGCCTATGGCCTATACACATAAGAGATCAAAGGGACCGTTGGAAATAGCATTTCATAATGAGTCTCGAGAGATTGCAGAGCAACACAAAACGAGATGTGTCTATGTGAATGGATTGGCATTCAATGTTGTTCACTTACCATATTGGCAACAAATGGTGAAACCAATTAATGAGGCTTCAATAGGGTACAAGGGCTCGGGTTATGAGAAGGTGTGTAGCACCTTATTGGAAAAAGAGGTGAAGTTTGTAAAGGAGTCCTTGAAACCCATAAGAGATTTGTGGGCTGAAACAAGGGTGTCCATCGTTTCTAATGGATGGAAAGAAGCAAGAAATCGGCCATTGATCAATGTTATTACAATGTCCCCTAAAGGGGCAATGTTTTTGAGAGCAATGAATTGTGAAGGGGAGGTGAAGGATGGTGTATTTATTGTTAAAATTCTTTGTCAAGGCATTGAGGAAGTTGGCCCTCAAAATGTTGTGCAAGTTATCACAGCCAATGCCAAAAATTGTAGAAATTGGGTTGTTGCCTGACAAGTGTTATTCACACATTTTTTGGACACCTTGTGTTGTCCACTCCCTCAACCTTATGCTACAAAAAATTGGCACCAAAACTGATTGGATCAAACAGGTTTATGTTGAGGCCGAATAGATCTAAATGTTCGTCACCAACCACCATATGTCACAAGGCATATTTAGAACATCCACGAAATTGGAGTTGTTGAAGATATATTAAATATGTTTCACTTTAGCAAAAAAATTAATTTTATTTTAATTTTTAATTTTTGTAATTTTTTTTTATTTGTTTTTTTCAAACAAGTTGTTGAGACTTGTTTTGCCTCACACAATTGTGTTGAGATGACTTGTGAAGGTTCATGAGGCACTTTCTAACGTGGTCATCAGCCCAAATTGGTCCATATGGAGGCAATCCAGCACTACAAGGGCAGCAAAGGTCAAGTAAATGATCCTAGATGACATTTCATAGGATCATGTTGAGTATCTTCTCAATTTCACTAGTTTCATTGAGCCCATATTGAGCATGATCCATTATATTGACATGGATAGGCCTTGTTAAGGTGAGATATATGATGGTGTCAACTCAATGATTTAGAAGATGAAAGTCATCATAAATGCGAAGGAGCAAGATCTTGAAGAAAAAATCTTCAAACAACTACACAAAATCATTGAAGAGAGATAAAACAAAATGACCACTCCACCATATCTTCTTGCCTTTGCATTGAGACCCAAATATTATAGTGTTGAGCTCCTTTTTGTGTCAACCAAAGTAGCCCCATATAGAGATGTTGAAGTCAGTCAAGGGTACAAGGCAACACTTCGCAAACCCTTCATTGATCCAGACTTGTGAGATGTGGTGAGGGTTGAGTTCATGGATTTCGCACACTCCAATGACTTTTATTGATGCTCTTTAGGACAAGTTTAAGGTTGATGCTCATAGTTGGGGGTATTTCCATGGCCAATCATTCACACACCTAAAACCTCTTGCGATCAAAATTTTATCGCAAGTTTTATTAAAAAAATCTTTTATCTTTTAATTTTTATTTATATTTCAGTTTTATAATTTAAATTTTTAAATTTTGTTAACTCTTAACTCTCTAATTTTGTCTCAATATGTTGGTAGTTCATTTGCATCTGAGAGGAATTGGAACACATACTCCTTCATACACTCAGTAAGGCGCAATCGACTACACTCATAAAAGGCAAAGGACTCAATGTATGTGCATTCAAACTTGCAGCTCCTTACACACAAACAAAATGGCTACAAGGAAGTGGGATATCAAGCCAAAGCATATTGACTTGGATGCTTCCACTTCCCACTTTGTTGCACTTGATGTTGACAATGAGCCAACTAGCGAGCATGAGAGTCCTAATGCAAGAGCCAATGCAAATGACACTATTTGTGGTTCTTCTAATTTACCAATACCTACATCATCTAATATGGATGGTGATGATATTTTTGAAGACCCATATGATGATTTTTTACAATGATGATTGATTGTTTTATATTAATAGGAAAAACAAGTTTTGGAGGGACTCAAAACCCTACAAACAAAATGTTGCTACACGATAAAGCATAGCCAAACAGCAACCAACCAAAAGAAAACTAAAAGCAAAAAAACAGCATATAGGAACTTCTACTTCATGTTCTTTAGAGTGTTTACCACTTCTAATTCTTGATTATAGAAGCTTTGATGAAGATTAGGAAGGTTCGACGGCTCTTTCTTCTCCTCCTCAAAAAATCTCTTCTTGTTCCCACGAGTCTTAGAGCTGAGCCCCTTAGTCTCAATCTGCATCAACTTCTTACCTTTTTCCTTGTTGTTTAGACCTTCCTTTGTAGTCTCCTCAAAGATCACTTCAGTTATTTTCTCTTCTCTGAGCTCTTTGAGTTTTTCAGTTAAAATTATGATCCCCTTGGCGCTGTTTTTTATGGAACAATGACTAATCTTCAAAAAAACATCCATATTTTTATTAATGCCATGTATCTTTTCTTCCAGGTCAATCATACGTTTTTGAAACTCCATTTTTAAATCATTTAAAGAGTTCTCCATGTCATCATCAATCCTAATCTTCACATCATCGTTAGAGCTTTTCTCTTGCAGGGCTCTAATTTTAATATTGATTTTGTTAATTTCAAGGAAGAACCATTTTGAGAGTTTAAAATGATTCGTTACCCCTTCTCTAGCCAAGCCCAGGACATCATAAATTTCTTCTCTATTTGCATGGAGATAAAGTAAAGTCCTTCGAAATATAAGGGATATTATCAATACCCTGTTCATCCTTCTCACTGCCCATCTTCGGTGAAGGGTTCATTCCAGCCATTTTTTCAACAACCTTCTCCTTACCTTTATTTCTTGCATCACCTTTGGTTTTCATGATTTGGTTCCCCTTCAAATTAGTGTTACCCCTTCATTCTCCTCCCCTATCTGGGAACCTTCAAACCAAAAAATTTGCCTTCTTGCTTTCTTTTTTGGGGAATTCTCCTTCCCTAAGTTCTTTTGTTTCTTGGGATCCTCTTCCTCTAAAGGTGGCAGAGAATACACCTCCACAAAGCCATCACCCTCCTCCTCCTCATTCCATTCCTCATCTTCCTCATCATCATTAGTGCCAGAGCTCATATCCAAGTAGTGCACCACCATAGGCTTTTGTTTCATTAAGCTTCCCCTTAGGCTCCATCTTTGGGGTTTGATCTTTCACAAACTCCATAATGAGAAGGATTAACCCTTCGTGCAAAACTGGCAATTTAGTGTTTTTGTAATGTTCCCCTAAAGCATGGTCCAAAGAAGCCAAAAGAAAGTATGGAAAGGAGACCAACATCTTATGACGAAAATGGTTAAGGAAAATAAAATGCACACCATAGATAGTTGCGAAGATTCCATCCAATGTAATGTACCTAATTATGACCTCGGCTACCTCCGCCCAGGTTGGTTTAATAGACAAGCAATCATATCCCAAGGAAGAAAGTTTCACTAGCTTGTTGCGCTCGTTACCCTTGAAGAACTGGTTCAAGGCTTCATCATTCATTTTTTTGTCTCTAAAACCTTTCTTCCATGCACCAGGAACCCTGTGATTTTGGCAATCACAACCTCATTGATAGCTACTTCCCTCCCATGCACACTCAGCACTTTGTTTTTCCAACCTAAAAATAAAGAGTTTTGTAGCCTCAAGGTCGTGGCCATGAAGTTTCTCCAAGTAGGGAGCTAGGCCCCCCTCCTCAACAATCATCCACACCTTATGGTTCTAACAGACCCCATCATAGGAAAGGAGCTCCACTTTACTCCTCTCTCCTCCCATTGCAGCAACTTTGACATTCTTCGGGCTCCCAAAATATAAGCCAATAATGTTATTCCTCAAGCACCGCCAAACGAAATAAAGGATGGAAACAGTCTTAGCATCCATAAAGTGAGTGAAGTGTCTAATACTCATTACTCCCACATCCCATCAGTCCTTAGTATTTGAAATATCCTTAGCTAATTCTGACTTTGTTTTCACCGTTTCAAGCCTTGGACATTTCGTCAAACAGTTGTCCTAACTGTTGCTTTGGTCTGATATAATATTTTGTTTGTGTTTTCTTGTTGATTTGAATGATGTAATGATGCATTAAATGCTTATCTAGCAATGCCCAATGATTACTAACACTCTAGGAATGAAATGCAAGTCTTTTTGAGATTTTCCAATGCAAGAAAGATGACTGAAAATGCATCTACAGCTGATAGGAATTTTAGCAAACACTTTCAATGCAACCTAATCATGCAATAAGATCACCTATAGCAAGAAGGCATTTTTACCAACACATCATATGCAACCCAAACTCCTTTATTGCAGCCTTAAAACTGATTAAATAGACTGAGAATGCATGTAGACATTATTACAAACAGTTGGCATGCACCCTTCAAGCTCCATGATGAAACTACAATAACATGGCATTAATACAAACAGTTGTCTTGCATACAAAGCTCAAGTAAATTGGATTAAATTCTATGATATGCAACTGATCACAAACTGAAATATTGAAGAACCTGGACTGACTGTCATGCAGCAATATAAACTCCACACTATGGCTCCAATGATGAACGATTTAGTCCCCAAACTGCAGCACCTTGTGTATGCAAAAACCCTAGTCAAACCCTAACTGAATATGCTGATATAATACTGCTGCAAACTCAGATCTGCAAAATATATATCTGAAACTCATCCAAATAAGCCCAAATGAAGACCCAAGGTAGGCCCTCCCCAAAGGCGAACTGGGTTCTCGTCCAATCCACAATAGCCTTTGAGAGTTTTCATTCCCAAAAGGCTAAAGCAATGTTGAAACCCTTCTTCAAAGCTCAAACCTACAAAGTGTTTTGTAAAAATGAGAGTAGAATGCTTGAAAAGGAGCCCAACACATTACTTTATAACCTCTCATAGACTTTTTGATAAAAATCAATTAAATATTCCTCTTGATGGTCTTTCCTCATTCAAAGAAAAATGCCACCTTTTAAAAACAACTTGAGTTGCTAAGATGGGGGCACTTTTCACTATTCACCTTATGATTTTCAATTACTATTCACTTTTCACTATTCCATTAATAGCAATCTTAATATTTTCACTTTATCTCTAGATTCATCAACTAAAATCTAAACTGAAAGGCTTGTAAGGCTCCCAACTAGACTCCATAGCCCTCGGTTGGGTCCCCTAACCATGTTGCTGACCTACGGGAACCCTAATATTAGGCCAACCTCTGTTATAGACTGAGTTGTTTAAGGAAGGGACATTACAATATCCTTGTTGGCACTCATTGTTGATAATGGCGTGAGCTTTAATAGGTATGGAAGCATACCCCTCCCAATGTTTTAATGATTCACAATTTACACCCTCATTAGCGAACACATCTACGAGCTTATTACCCTCATGGTATATATGAGTAACCATTATCTCATCAAAAGTTTTAATCATGTTTAGGAAAATCTCTAATGAAAGTTTCAATCAACCAACTAGGAGTGTGTTCTTGCTTAAGACATTGGATTATGTTGAGAGAATCCCCTTCAAGCCAAACTTTCTTATAACCCTTGGCATAGCTTGGCATAGACTAGCTTTAGACTGTTGTAGGTCGCCGCAACTTCAATATAGTGGTTGGTCTGAATACCCAAAGGGGGTGCCACCGCTGAAATAAACCTACCTTTATCATCTCTTAACACTCTATCATGTCCCCGCCCCGAAATAGGGCTCATCTCTCTTTGGCGGGAAAGTGTTTCTCAACACTAATTTTAAAATGTCTTTGATTTCCTATGATTGTTTCTTTAGTTGAATTATGTGACTAAATCTCTGTATTGAGTATATGTTCTTCGTGTAATTATATTTATATATTAATTGATAGGTGAATACATTAAATGTATGTATGTATACATACGATAACTTATGCATATGAGGATATGCATGTGTGCGTATACATAAGTAGGAATACTTACGCATATTCATACACGGATATATCACATACACGGGAAATCGATTGGACATATATATATATATACACACTTTGTGTATGTGCATATCGATGAATATATATGTATTTGTGCTTATTGTGAAATAGTAAATATGATATATATATATATATATATGTATTAAATAAAGTGTATATACATATGTATATAATAATAAATGTATATATATATATATATGGGAATTAATGGTTTGGATATACATATATATATATATATATATATATATATTATAATGATCAAACATTATAACGTATATATATATGTATATGGAAGGAATGTAATAAGTATCTTCAAGCATATATAATGTTAACTAAGTAAATAATGAAAGGCTTGTATAAAGCCAGCAACTTAACCACGCTATATGGTCCATGCACAAGCAAGTGTAGCAAGTTTTTAAGTAAGTGAGCAGCATTACTATTGGCAAAGTTGCCACATATAAACCAGCTGAGAATTGCCTTAAAAAGAGGCGTTGAAATGGTTAATGGTTACGCTTGAAGGAATTATTGAACGACTAAGTTTCACACACATGATGAGGTGGCATAAGAATTGAAGAAGCCATGATAGATAAGCAACTATTACTGAGTCATAACCATGGATAAACTACATGCTACGTATAAACCAACATATGCGTGAGGTTTGTTATTGTTGTAAATGTAAGTGCAGAATCTGAGCACGTGGAAACAATGTGAAAGGCATTTAATAACAAAAGGCTGCACCATGATTAAAGTAGTAAAATGCAAAAAGAAATCTGAGTTGAAGCCACCCACAGCAAAGGAAAAGTATGTGACTTGGTCAAAGCCTTAAGCTGGCTGCAAGGTAAAAAAGTTTGTATTGAGTTTTACTGGCTGCCTCCTTTCTCAGTACCATAAGCAAGTGGTGGCGGGCTGCAAAAACCACAATGGAGGAAGTGGACCTGTAGGAAACCATTGATAGATTTGACTCGGTAAAAGAGCTATTGCTGGCAGTTAAAGAAGGCGACTCAGCCATGATAAAGAGGGCGACGTTGCAAGGACTGTATATGTATTTGCATTTCAACTATTTAAGCAGCCACATTTCACTTCAATTGGCTTAGTCGACTCATTTAGAAGAGAATTTGGTTTTTGCTGTTTAGTGGTCGCAAATGGAAGAGAAAAGGTGGCGGATTGTAAAGCTTGATTATAGCAATAAGTTTCTTAATTATTGGTATAAGTAGAGGCAACCTCTTAACCTTTTGGATTGGTTCTTTTCATTCATTCTTTTAGAGTTCGTTGCTGTAGTTTTTCTGTTGAAATCATTGTTGAGTGCAACAGTGAGAAAAGAGAGATTTCTTGAGAGTTTGTAATTTGTTGAGAGTTTCGAGAGATTAAAAAGAGGCTAGGAATGGAGATAGGCTGATCATATAAGGAGCAACAAACGTGGCTATGGGAATTAAGCTTAGAAGGCAGTTTCTTCATTGGAAGCTATATAGTCTTTCTTACCCATTATACTTTCTATTTCAGAATCTATGTTTTTTTAATGAATGCAAGTGCTTGAACAAATTATAATTGTTTATCATAGTTGTTAAGCAAGCGTGTGCATATGGCTAGATTGGAAATAAGTTGTCAGTATGATACCCATTTATAATTATTATGAGCTTCATATTTGTATGACGTAGTTATATTAAACTATCTAGAAGGTACATGTATATAATACAAAGATAATTGCATGTTACCCATTTGCTTGCATGAGTTAGGATGTTAGTAATGGACGGGAATGATAGTAAGTTAGACGAATTATGTCTTCATTGATAAGATATGATGTTCTGCAAACCACGTTGGTAGTTTATCCTTGAATGGTTACTCATATTTCCTTGAAAGTAAGAAGACAGTCTTTTCCCTAAGGTTAGGGTGTACAATTGATTGTTATATCGATATTCAATAATAGGGTTGGGAAACGTATTTTCTGATTATGCCATTACTTGACTATGAGTCTATTCCTATTCACGGAATTCTAGAAGAAGACTTACGTTCTAGCAACCCAAAGTCGTAATATGAAGAGGACTTATAGGTGCAGAAGCACAAACTCCTCTCAAGCTGATAATGTCCTCCAGATTAGATATGAATGTAGTGAACATTGTAAGCATGTGAATATTTGAGGCATATTGAAAGAGAGGTTTTATGATTGTTTATGATCACTTGATTGTTGCATTACTTTTTGATTGAAGCGATAGGTTGGGATTAACCTATATGGTCAGATTGAACACTTGATTGTTGAGATTATACTTTTGAAATGGAGTCATTTAAATGTTGTGTGTGGATTATACTTTTGGAATGGATCATGAGGTATGGGAAATGATATTGCATTAAAGTGCTATATTGAAATTGTCAATTTGTGATGATATGAGAACCTATGTGGGTAATGTGGTTGTTCCTGGGGTTTGGATAATCCATGGATGGGAGTAACCTAGTTGGTCAGTTAGATCACTTGAATGAGCATCACCTTATGGGTTGGATTTATGTTATGTATAGCTTGTAAAGAGTGCTTGTGGTCATTTACCAAATCGAGCTAAGGGGTGGGTGAACATATGACTACCACTTCATAGAAGTGAGACTCCATTTCTTAGGAAGTGAGTTTGATATGTAACTATCAAATCTTTGGCCAAAGCTGTGTAAGTGCCACTAATTACACTTGTCGGTTCACTGCGAACCAGGTTTGCATAACTAGGCTGGGAATGTCATGCATGTAGGTAGGAGCCCACGGTATGACAGCTCTAGATATGTAGGACACAACACCATGCTCATGAAGGCTATTATTATGAGGGTTACCAGACCAATCTCTTCGTCGAAGAGAGGGCCATTTTACCAGTTAGGTAGATGTGCGGGGGACCGCAGTAAGTCTGTGGTTGGCAGAAAAGCGCTTGGGCAATACTCTCGCTCATGCAGTTGGCAGCTGAAATTTGAGGATGTATGCCCAGGAAGGGATATCTGGACCATTTGTACTCTGAGCTCTTGGAAGCTGTGTATGTATTCATGTATCTCTATCCTTATGGAAATTGTATTGGAAAATGTTATCATTACATGGAATTATGTAATATGAAATCATTACTTGGGATAATGTAATGCTTCGTTATAAATGCAATGGAAATTTGAAATGGGATTATTTTGAATGTGCATCTTGTTATTGAAATAGAATGGAAAATTTTTATTGCTATGAGTTGGTAAACTTAAACTTTCACATGTGGGTTAAAACTTAGGTGAAAACAATGGGTAAAACATCAGGCATGTTACAATAATATAAGTAAATACAAAAAGATGCTCCTAACATTTGTAAAGCAGGATAACTTAACAACAAATTGTAATCATCCCCAGTTTTATTGAAACCAAAAAGTTTGCATATCTGTTTTCCTTGTGGCAATCTGGCTTTAGTCCAATAGTCAGTTTCATTTTTGAATTCGTGCACCTTAGCATTTATTTTTGCAATGCTTACTTCATTATTAAGCTAAAAGTATTTGGTAATAATTTCAGTCTAACAAATAAGGGTTTTTTACTTCTTTGCATTACCTTAGCTTCTTCTTGTTCATTTTATAATTCATTGGCATTCCAAAACTTTAATCTAAACATGCATGCAGATAGATTTCAGTATTCTTTAGATTATAATTATTAATTTGATCAACCTTGCTTATATCTCGAAAATTAAGTTAAACTTGAGAATAGAAAGCATTTCTCAGTTCAGGCTATTCAATTTGTGATTATGATCAAGATACAGTATATAGTATCAAAACTAAAAAATGTGCCTTGCTTTGATCAAACAGGGTGAACAAGTGTTATATTTGATCTTGAGGTTGTACATGGTAAATACAGATTTCATAAGGGATGCTACATACCCAATCTTACTCTTTTGTAACACTACAAAAATATAAGAGAAAATCTCTAAGGACTCATTTCTTGAGACCTAGGGATAAAGATAAACAAAATACCTAAAATCATTGTTATGAAGATGCTGTACCTAAACACTTAGATGTAAATGGTTGCAAGTAACAAGGAATAGACTTATATAAGATGAAGTATCATGTATTGTAAGAATAAATTTGAAGACAATTAAAATGCTAACCACTGAAAGCTGAGGTTGAAGGAATAAAGAAAACAGTAAAGCTCAGCAGAGGGGACAGGAGTCAGATTAAACAACGGGATTTAAACAATCAACCCAAGAATTAAATGGGGTGTCTCAATCACCACTTTCTACTAACAAAAATAGTTAGTAAACATTTTATTTAATGGTTCTAGAACAGGAAATCTGAGAATGGTTGCAACTGAAGAAATACTAAAAGAGAAGGAAGACACCAAACTTAAAATTAATAATTACGAGATGGAAGAAAATGATAACAATTTGACAATGTTTAGCAGTGTCATCAAAGATATGAATTAGCTTAGTAGAAGAAGTTAATAAAATCAGAATTCGTAGGTTCTGAGTTAATGATAAATATGTAAAGAATAATTAGAAGGGGAGCATTGTTCCAAAATCTATGTGACGAGACATCTTATATATTAAAGAATATTTGTAAGCGTGAGCTAGAGCATCTAAGAATGTGATTCAACAAAGAGTCCAATGCAAGAGAAAAATAAAAGGGTTTATCTTGCTAAGAATGGTTTATCTTATTTGCTAAGACACCAAACTTTAATTTATAATTACGAGATGGAAGAAAATGATAACAATTTGACAATGTTTAGCAGTGTCATCAAAGATATGAATTAGCTTAGTAGAAGAAGTTAATAAAATCAGAATTCGTAGGTTCTGAGTTAATGATAAATATGTAAAGAATAATTAGAAGGGGAGCATTGTTCCAAAATCTATGTGACGAGACATCTTATATATTAAAGAATATTTGTAAGCATGAGCTAGAGCATCTAAGAATGTGATTCAACAAAGAGTCCAGTGCAAGAGAAAAATAAAAGTGTTTATCTTGCTAAGAATGAGATGATAATGGTACAGAAAGGATGGCTTGCATGGACTCTAGCCAGCGGAAAAAAATATAGAATAAGAAATCCCAACAAAGATCAAGATCCTTATGGATACGAGGGACTGCCAGGACTTTGAGATTATGAATCCAATGGGAGTAAGGGCAGAACTGGCCATCCCAGGGAAGATTTGGGAATCCACATTAGCATGTTCCAAGAGAGATCACAAGTCCATATGAGCTACAAGAAGCTTCAGCAGCAATTATCATCCATTTGCAACAATTCTTGCATTTACGTGCTGTGGAAAGAAATAGAGTCAAGCACACAGAAGTAGTTCAGCTTAAATCTAAATCCAAAAAAAATCATGAGAAGTTGGATGATATACAAAAGGACTAGGAGTAAAGGAAGTCATCTCAAATTGATTACAAAAGGGTTGTGAATGTCTGTAAAGGATTCAATTCAGAGTATTTCTTCACAGATTGCGGAACTCAGGATGGCTAACAGTTTGAATCCAAGCCAATTCAAGAGAATATGCAAGGAAAAGTGGAAGGTGCTGCATGAACTAGGTAAAAAATCAACACCTTGGATGGAGAATACCAAAGCCCCATTGAGCTCATCTTCGGCAAGTCAGACAATTAAGGAAACAATAAATATGGAATACCATATACTTCTTTGTGTTATTAGTTATTAACTGTGGTTTCTCCTGACAGATTCTTGAAAATAGAAAATAAATTATTTTGAGTTCACTGTAGAGAGTTAATGATATATAAAATTTTCTGCCATATATTATGCATGTAGCTATACAATGTAATTAACCATTAATGTGAAACTAGCTTCTGTTAATTTTTTTGTTAATGTAAAATAATTTGTACTCTCTGGAGAAAGTACAAAACACCAGGTCTGATCTAGGTAGCTAAGAAACAATCATAATGCTTTAAGTTTAAATTAAATGGTTTCCGAATTTTAGGACATTTTAATTGATATTATTAAAATAAATGCCAGTAATGCCCTAGCTATATATCTTCAGTTGCCACCAACCATGTGTTAAGCTTCCAGTCTTCTAATGTTTACAACATTAATATGAAACAGAGTAAAGGGTTTACTATCAACCATGGAAACAGTTTAAGATTTGTCAGATATGCACCTGCATTCATTGTAGCTTGCCTTTTGTCATTGAGGATGGCAAAGCTCCGATGCCGTAGCTGCTTTTCACAACTAAACCTAGATTTCCACAATATGAAACCCTAAAAAAATTCATGTTGCTGAAATTCAAACCATAAAAAGAGCATCTTATATTGATCAATAAATGCCATGAACTTTGAAAAAAATTAAAATGAAATACATCATATTTTCAAAATAATAAATACCTATTGAAAACTTCTAGGCTTCCTTCAGCTTCGACCTGATTGAAATGCACCACTATAACAAATGTAACACAAGAATCAGATTCAAACTTTTCAGAGCTTAAAAGGAAAATAACAGAATGTATATTTTATAACCCATCCGTGAAACTATATGCTCCTAAAAGAAACAAAAACAAGAAATGGGGCCAGAGAAAACCAATGTAGGTAAATCAATGTTTTTTTGGGTAAATACAACTCGGAATGATACAAGTTTGTCCAAGTGAAACCAACAAAAAAAATTTGTTTGCTGATGTTGTCATCAGGGCTCCAGTTTTGTTAATGGATTTGATGGTGTATTTACTAGCACTTGCAACTTTAGGAGGTGCAAGGGATGTGTTAATAGGAAATTCAAGGGAATGTAATCATCATCTTCTTATCATTATTATCCTCATCTTTAATTCTTTTGAGATTTTCCACAAGTCAAAGTATTTTACTACACCTACAAAATAAGCACATGGAGCTACAAAATAATTAGACCCCTATAAAGATAGAAACTACAAAATACCATTTAATGTAATTATGTAATTAAATACATGAAATAACAAGTCATGTCAACATATACAGATATCACTCACCCACAAAACTTAAAATAACTATATGTACATCTTAAATATATGAGAATGTCCATTAGTATTTTGACAAGTCATTCCAAGCCAAAACCATTTAGATTAACATCATAGTTGTAAGATGATAGAAAAAAACCAACTAACCAAAAAAACAGTCAAACAAGCTTACACTTTAAAAAGCAGCCTTTACGTGGACCTTCTAATTACACCCTATTTCTGCTAAACTTGGCACATAATAATCAAATAGCATCTCAAAATGATTTCGCATTTAAACTAAGTCACCTCACCACACTATCATAAAGTTGTATATTCATCCTAAAACTCTATAAAACTAAAATCTATACTAAAATTTCCTGAATGTCACAAGAAGAAGCATAATCATCTCAACAACATAGAGGTCACTGGTGTACTATAATCTAAATCTCCTTCAAGCATGCCATTGAGTAATATTAATTTGGGTAAGTAGTGGAAACAAATAAGAGCTTTAAAATAGTCAATAACATTTACAACCACTTCAAATCAAGATTAACAACTTCAATCATTTTCTAATTCCAAGAGTAATCTATTAGGGTTCCTCTTTTACCTTCCCAAAAATGAACTTTATACAAGAACACATTACTTTTCTTATAGATGCTCACAATTACTAACTTTCAAGGATAAGGTGAACCTCTGAATTGAGTTACAAGTGTATTGATCACAAGACTTGAAAAAATATAGAATAAAGTGATTAAATCCTCGGAAATATTCTATACAACCTACATATCAAGATTTGTTGAAAAAAGTGAGTTAAGACTTGTGGTCCCATGGAGTGTACATGAATCAATTTTATGTGCAGGTCAATAACTACACTTGTATTTTGCAAAAAGAATAAACAAATTAACTTAACTGAAGTTGTTGCAAACTCTAGGTACCTGTTGTGACCTATTTCACACATCGCCCCATTGCAAATGGGGACCCCCAAGTTTTGATGTCGCCCTTTGAATCGCCAGTTTCGAGTCTTTAATTTGGGTAAATTTTGAAAGTCAGTCCGGCTAAGTTGAGATTTCGAACCCGTTTGTGTGTCTTAACGTCATAGAAGTGCTTAGAAGACCCGGTAGACGAAGATCGCCATTGCTTTCGGTCGTTTCTGACACTTCCTATTTTTTAGGGATTCTGCTTTTTTGCTTTTTGCTTTTTTGATTTTTGGCATTTTTAGGCCATTTTGGAGTTCCTATTTTTTAGGGATGCTTTTTGCTTTTTCTATTTTTGGAAAGTTTCTATTTTGGGAAAAAGTTTCTATTTTTGGATCCTACAGAGCAGAAAATCAACATGTCTCCAGAAATCAAGAAAATCAAGGTAAAATGAAAAAGGTTTGAAAAATGGCAAAAATTTTGGAAAAATGCCTAAGTTTGAGAATGGCGCCCTCAAGAAAGGGGATGGCATGGAAAGTTCAAAATCCGCCCTACCTTTGGCATGCCAAAGATAGGCACTGGCAAGATATATGCCAAGTCCGCCATAGGCAAGGTGGTCTCCAAGTCCGCCATAGGCATGAAAGATGCCAAGTCCGCCATAGGCAAGGTGGTCTCCAAGTCCGCCATAGGCATGAAAGATGCCAAGTCCGCCCTTGGCACAAGGAAGCTGAAGTCCGCCCAGCCTAGAAAAAAATGGCAAGAGACACATGAAGTCCGCCCCAAGAAGTGTGGAGAAGGGTAAAATATGAAGGGGTGCGCTCCAAGATGTTTGGAAAGGGGTGAAATTACAAGGGAATTCGCTAGAAATTGAATTAAATGGTTGAAACAAATGAGATTTGCCATTGGACAAGGCACGAATAAAATTCGCCATGACGAGAAAAGTGTGAAGACCATCTAAGACCAATGGAGAATAAAATACGCCATAGGCAGGAGATTATAAGAAATTCGTCCAACTTTGGAAGGAAAATTATTCTAAGGCATGAAAAACGAAGAAATGTCTGGAAGGAGAAGAGGTTTGGCCGGCATAAAAATCACGCCTCAGCACAACGGAATGAAATTATTTGGCACAAAATAAAGAGTGCTTGGCAAAGCAAACATGAAGTCCGCCCCTCTCAGCTTGGAAAATTCCTAAGGCGCTAGTAAAAATAAAAAATAAAAAAATGGCAAAGTGGCAGAGATCTCCAAGTTCGCCCAACCCAGAAGATGGATCGTTTGGCTAAACAAAAATGTCCAAAGAGGTCAGAACTCCACCTAGAAAGTTGAAATTTGGCAGATGAGCTATTGAGCACATTTTGGCTAGGCAGACAATTTGAAAAGAGATATTTTTGCCTCTGACGAACAAACTTAGCCATGTATCAAGGTTAAACGGGTTGGAATTTAAAATTTTAATATTTTTAATTATTTCCCTGACACTTAGGGAATTTTAATTAAAAATTCAAAAACCGGAGATTATTTGGAAGATTAAACTATTCTGCCTTAGATAAATTTAACTTTGCCATGATTCGAAGATTTAAAATACGTTGGAAAATTAATTTTAAACGATTAATTTAATATCTTTTCCAACACTTAGGCAATTTTTGAGAAAATTCAAAAATCTCAAGCAGAGATGGCACAGAGGTGAAAATTAGAAACTTGCCTCGATAACTAAAAGTGAAATTAGAAGTTTGCCAATCTGAGAAGAAAACGTTTCTAAAAATTGGAAGAAAATCAGAGGAAAGAAAACAATGCCTTGAAGAAAATCGCACTTCTCAGCCATAAAATGAGTTTCAGCAACTCATTTCTTCACAATTCCGGCTGAGAAGTAGCTATCTCTCTCGAATCTTCAGGAAATCATTCGCAAAGGAGAAATTTATAAGAATAACACTGTTGTGAGAATCGAGGTAGCATTTTCTTGTTGACAGGTGTGATTTTTTGAGAGAAGTAATTTATTTCTTTGCTGAAATCGTACTTTCAGCATATTGGCGCACCTCTTCTGGCAGATTTCTGAATTTTTAAATTCATTCGCAGCTAGAACACGATCTTCGAGGTTTGGAAGTTAATCGACAATGTGTTTGCACTGTGTTTCTATCTTCTACTTCGTTTCCGGCACGAATTTCATTCATAGATAGGCGAATTTAATTACTTTCAGCTTGCTTTTTGACAGAAATTTTAATTCAATAGGCTGAAAGTGCGATTTTTGTCCAAGCTACACCCCGGAACAAGTTAATTTTAAATGATCTTGTATTAATGTTAAGAATTTTGTGCTTGCAGGTTGACGATCGATCAAAGGGAAACATCCAGGCAGGCACAGATGAAGTTTGCAAGTAAAGGATCGCAGCCAGAGACCAGAATAAAGTCAAAGTGGAAAGATGTCTCAGACACTGATCTTGGCCATATCGACCTTGAGGAATTCAAGAAGAGAATATATGGGCATAACGGACCTTTACCAACACCTGCCGCTAGAAGGATGGTGAGAAACGACATATTTCAAGCTGTTGGATTCCCACCTGTGCTTGGTTGTGCTGAACTTATGGTGGAGTGCGCACTTCACTATGATGCTGAGTTGAGGCGGATTGTGGCACCCGATGGGAGAGTGTTGGCACATCTGACAGAGTTGGCCATTCAGGAGGCCTTCGGCATTCCGGCATATCCTAAAACTGTCTACAAGACCAAGGAAAATGCTCAGAAGTTATATGATGAAAGCCTTGGCCTTTGTGCCGCCAACATTAACAAGTCGTGGCTGGATAAGCCTAGGCCGTCGGTCAAGAAGATGCCTAAGAAGTTGACACGTACGGACTTCAAGGAGGACTACGGAGACATCATTATCTTACTGAACAGAATAGCAGGCAGTCCTTTGGGAGCACCCTTCGAGTCGTGGATGTATTACTTCATTGAGGACCTCACAGAAGGTGTCAAGATGTTCAACTGGGCGAGAATGATAAGCAATAATCTTCACCACCAGCTTATCAACCTAGAAAAGACCAAAACGTTTTACATGAGTTCTTACGTCATCTATATGTTGGCTAGAACTTATAGGTATGCAGGCTTGATCTGCAAAGGCACAATTGGTAGTAAGGAGAATGAGTTGAAGCCTTGTGACTGTTATCCACAGCTTCAGCTGAGGGAGAAGACGCACTTTAGGCGAGCCCACGACGCGTTCCTGATGTACATCACTAGGATACTCCAGGGAGGGACGCATCAGCGCTAACACATGAGGCCAAAAGCCTGATTAGTAAATACGGGTCTTGGTTCATCCAATATCCAAAATTTACTTATATCAGAATCCAAGGATTCATTGGGAGCCCGTACCGTCTGCCCATCTTCCCCACAAATAAGATGGTCCTGCTCGAAGTGCTGAGGCAGTTAGAAGAGTTCCAAGGTCTTCAAAGGGTGAAGCAAAAGGCGGCAGTTACTTTTCCTTTCTTTATAGAGAACATGCTGGAGTCGTGTCCATCATCACAGGCAGCTGACAGTGCCAGAATCGAGATACAGCATTACCCTTTTTCCCCATATCCGGCCAGAAATCACTACGACCCCCATCACCACATCAAGATGGTGGATGGAAGGAGATACAAGCATAGGGTCGAACTGGAGGACTTTTGGGCAAATGCTGCGGATGAATTTGAGGTCAAACGGAAGATGTGGTCCAGATTGCCGCTCAGCTTGATCAGGGCAATAGAATTTTGTCACGTGCCAGATCAGTTGGAGGAGGACGAAAATCAGACGCAGCCGCGCTTCGATGAGAGTTCGGCTTTGCCCGCTGTCCAGTGGTCAGAAGCAGAGCATGCTGACTTGAACATCTTGATGAGGCCTGTCATCAAGTTTACTCAGTGGTGGGTTGATCAACGAGTTCAAGAATTAAGGCGCCAAAAGATAACCCTGACCTATGACATGCTAAGCGAGGCAATGTCTTATTCTTCCAACGCGGGCGCATCCCAGGACGTACAAGTGATGGAGACCACCACTTCTAGGAAGAGGAAAGAAATAGCTGCAGGAAAGGAGCCAGTCCAGAAGCGGGCCAAGATAAAACCTTCTCAATTGGCCGCCTCTAGGAATATTGAGGAGATATTAGCTACTGCCGATGCTTCACTGGCAGACATGAGGGATCCTTCTCCGGTTCCTGAAGACAACACAGAGCCTCAGCCAGATGACGATGCGCCGCCTTCTCCCACGGGCACTGAAATATTGGAGTCAAATGACGACAATGTGGGCGCCCAAGATGAGGATTTCCAGGAAGGGATGATTTCAGCCCTTAGGGGAATTGTGGATGTTCCTGACAGAGAAGGCGTGCCGGAGGAGGACGGTGTTGAGCAGCTTACAATCCTGGATTGGCTGAAGGAAAGGCTAAAGGTACAAGTGTCGGCAGATGAACCAGAAGAGGATGATACAGCAGACTTTTTGGCCAGACTGTCTCAAACCGTGGCTAAAAAGTCGGCGAAGAAATTCTCCAACATATAGAGAGACGAGGCTGGCAATAGGACAGTACAGATTGCCGTGCCTATAGCGGACAAGCCGCAGGAAGATATGGCTCCATAGGATTACGCCATCACAACCATTGACTTGGGTCCAACCACTAAGGGCCAAGAAATGGAAGATTTGGATAATTCTGTGTCTGCCATCAAATCAAGGTTGGCGAAGGAGGTAGCCAAAAGAAAGGAGTGCCAATTGGAAATTGAGCGCTTAAGAGAGTACATCCAGCACTTGATCAGGCCACTTGATCAGGATATTACGGCGGCTCCTCTACTTCCTAACTCTTCACAAGAGGCCGTTAAAGAGATAGAAGAAAACAGGCTCACGGTTCAGGAGGCCAAAGAATGGATAGCAGCCAAGGGGATTGAAGCTGAGGCATTCATAGAAAGATTAACTTTGGTTTATGGTCAGGCCACTGCCTTACTTTCTAGGCTAGCCTCCTTGGCAGAAGTATGGGACAGCCTTCCGGACGCGCAGGATAGGATAATCCCTTGCCTTAGGATTCTGAAAGGAGTTCCTAAGCAAGAATTGATAGAGGGAGGCGTCATCGCAGCGGGAGCAGCCTATGACTTCCACACTTGGTATTGGGCCTTGACGGCACGAGGTGAAGTCTTGGAGAGGGTAAAGGTTGACGGCATCAGATTGGAGGAACAGGTCAAGGAAGTTCAGGCCAGAATCCTCAACATAATTGCCGATATCCTGGATAAAGAGGCTCTGCGAGAGAATGACCTGCAATTGGAAGTTTTGAAGGAAAGTGTCCAGGAAAATATCTTTGACATCACTGGACCCATCTTGAGGCAGGACTGGGCCAAATTGGCGAACTTCCTGAGTATCCGAGAGTCCTTTGAAAAGACTGAACCAGAGTGGGAGGAGACCTTCGCCAGATGCGCTGAGAGCATGGATGGGCTGGAATTTAGAATCGGCATGCTTCCACAGGTTACCATGGATGAAGTTGCCTTGATCGTGTCCAGATTCGGTGAATACACGGTGGCTCGAGAGGATCAGGATGTAGTCCCTTGAAAATAGCTCCGAATGCCAACTCATTGCTGTTCATTGCCAGTTAACTGAAGTCATTTTGGGAAACCCTAATTAGGGTTTCGTTTGTTAAATCTTGACCGTCGGCTCATGTTTAATCTGAGCCATTTATTCAATTTATGGAACTCTATATAAACTCTTGGACCCTCATTTGTAATTTGTGAAGTGAGTAATAAAAAATTGTTGCGACGAAACTATTTCCGTTTATAAAAGCTCTTGTGCATGATTTGCTAAGAACAACTTTTATTTTCAAGTAGTATGCAAGGTTTAATATTTCTCCTTCAACACTTAGAGTAGAATTAGAATAGCATTTCATTTACATGTTGGTTAGATGAATGATAGATTTGATCGCAGTGGCGGATAAAATTTTGCTCATACTTTTGTCGAGTGGATGATTTGCACTCGACGTGTAAAGTTAGTCTGAGCCATTAAATCGTGGATGCTTAACTTCTGTTTGTTTTGATTATCAATTCGAACATGAAAACCATTATCACCTCCGTTGAAGATTGCACCCGCTTCGCGTAGTTGTCCGAAGGAGGCGAAACGAAGTGTGGTTACCCATTTTGTCTAATCGCTGCTGTCTCTTGAATTCTTAGGCGTAGTTTAGATCTCTAAACCCTTATCCTTTTTGCCTTTTTTTTTTGAAAAATTGAAATACCCATCAAAAGGAGCTTCAATGATAAAACTGTCTAAGTCCTCAACTCGCGAAATGAATTTTATGTAAGTCCCCTTGTGATTACCAGCAAATCACAACGCCCACTGACCTTGTCCATATGTCATAACCTGGCCAAAAGAAACATTGGAGTCATTGTATTATCTTCTAGGTATTTGCAATTACTTTTCAAGAGAGGATAAAGTGTCCTTGGGCATTTTATTCTGTGTATGGTGGCGTATTCAAAACACACACCAACAGTACCCAACCGCTAGTTGGGGCTGAGATTACTCTTCCTAAGCAATCAATACTCCACATATTTTTATTTTTTTTAATTTTATTATTTGCATATTTGAAATGCAACATGTTGCACATAAAATATATTTAAGATATATATACTAATCAAATTTAAATATGAACAGGTTGTATCATAACTTTTTTATGTAAATAATTATTTTGTGTATAGTAAGAAGAATGCAAAGACTAGCGAGGAGCAACTATGTGCTCTTTTTTACTAAGTTATAAACATCATTTTAAATTATTTTTATTAAGTAGTAAATATTTATTGTTGTAAATAAGCCAGCTTTATTTTTCACTCTTATCAAGTGGGCAGTTTGTTATATAGAGCATAAATCTGGTTTTGCGACTAGGAAGGCACCATGCTGAATTCAAATCTTCACATCATTTACAGGTAGTTTGTGACCCCCAACATAATTTATTTTAAAAAAATCTTTTGAATATTCAGTGTCATTGTGGCAACATTGGGATGCAAGCCCAAGTGCTTTGAGAGTTTTTCGTATAACCTTAATTTTAAATCATGTATTATCACAAATAAAGTAAGATCATGAAAGGTTGCGTAGAGAGTAATCACAAGAGATTTTGAGCCTTGCATTGAGACAGTTGCTACTGCTACATGATTGATGACCATGGACTTTGCAGAGTAATCTGAAATTTGTTAAGAGAGAGACAAGATCTGGCATAGCTATAATGTTTGACATATTCTGAACCAGAGGGCTATGGAATTCTGTTGTGTATACAAGTAGAATTGGTAAACCCATTGTATTGTAAAACACCACCTACTTGATCATTGTATTGTGGTTTATCATAATTTCTAAAATGTAAATCTAGGAGCCATCACGCAACCAACATAATCTAACTTACACTCTATGATGGCTACCAAAGATGGCCAATAGAACAACCTCTTGCCCAAGAAAGGATCATGGCATGTTGCATGTAGAAGGAGAGTATTCAGGACTTAAAGACAAATCATCCCCACATGTTCAAACACTTTCAAGATGAATTTCTATGTGGTTGTTCTCATATTTTCGCAGGTATGATTTGTATTGCTGGAGATTCATATGTTTTGAACGGTTTTATAGAAGTTTGAATGAGGTTACGAAGTTGCAGGTCCCCTTTATTTTAAATATTTGAGTTTTGAAAGATGCCTATTTCAATGCATGTTAGGACAATTCTATTACAATGACAGAGACATGAAAACTTGTGTTTGAACTCTGCAACACAGTAGTAATATGTGCTATTCATTTGGCTGCTTGAATCTGTCCAATATGAGCATAGAGATTGTAGCAATAAGATGTGATGATAATGAACATCATGATAGGTTGTGTAAAGATAAGAAGTGAGATGAAGCTTTCAACCTTTCTTCTTTTTGAGAGTTTAAGAGCCAAGCGATGTTCTCAGATACCCTCCATAAATGTCTCTTTTTTGTATTGTTTTGGGGATTGGATACACACTCCTTCCATTGCTAACTTGAAAGGAAGATTGAGTTAAAAACTTGCTTATATTCAAAGCATGGATAGTCAAATGCCAAGAAAGGTGAAAGTATAAAAGGGTTTCAAAGAAGCATGCAAAGAAGGAAGATCTCAAACCCTAAGGGGCAGTTGCAAGGGTACTTAGCATGTATAGTCAATGTCAACATAAGGCCTAGATCTAGTTTTGTGTTTGACAGTTCATGAAGTCATAGTAACAATACCTAAGGACAATTGATGATCTTGACAGTGGATAAAGAATGATGTTAACAATGGATAGGTTTGTGAAAGATGAAGAGGACACAGTATCCTATCTTCTTGGTTATGGACAGGGTATTCAGCATTAAACAATGACAGTTGACAGTGTATTGAGCTACAACAAGGAGAAGGAAGACCTTCAAGGTGGTAAAAACTATTGATTTGGTTCTTAAAATATTCATAGGCACAGTGCCTTAGGATCTCCATGACAGGGGTAACAATCTTTATAAGAGTTTTAATCTTGAAAATTCTAAATGAGGAGGTCTACAAGGAATGACAAGTCCTAAAGCATGTGACAAAGATCAAGAGCCTTCAATAGTCAAAAGCAGCAGATAAATGATTTAAATACCACAGAACAAAGAAAACAACATGGCAAAGCATAATGAGATGTCAGTCCATAAGCAATAAGTGGCAGTAACCTGGATAGTGTCACTAAATATTTGACAGTGAGGTAGTTGCAAAGTTGGAGGACTTTTTCCTAAAGCAAATAACATGACAATCCATTTAGGACAGTTAAAAGATATGAACAAGAGGACAATCATCACAGTTAAAGGGCGATCATGTGAAAAAGGACAGTCATGTGCATTAGCTTTGTATGTGTGTCTTCTGTATAGAGAAAGGATTGAGCAAGGATTACAGAGCTAACCAAAGGACGATGACAGTATGATTAAGAGGACAATATTTAAGGCAAGAGAACAATGCTACCAAACAAATCACAATGGGTTGTGGTCTTTGCAGGATAGTGGTCTTCATGGTGACAGTGGTTGGTTATAGAGTACTAATAGGTATGAATGGTTGTAAAGAGTATGAATGATGTTGGTTTTGGGATGATTAATGAGATGTCTGTAATGACAGTACAATGGAGGTTGAAGGGAGACAACAATGAACATACGCTTCAAGATAAAAGAACACATCCATGAGAGGTCGGTCTATTACCATAAAATATTAATCAAAACAAGATGAATAGTAGAGTCACAAACCTTGTAAACATCACTCAATGAAGATAGTGACAGACCCAAGAATAATGGTGATTGTGTAGACCAACATGAATGTGGCAATGAGTTACATGGAACATGGTAAACTCCAAACACAACATACAATGTCAAGTTTGTAAAAATTTCAGAGGTCTGTTGCATGAAAGGGAGAGCCGTGACAGTCAAGACACACCTGCAAAGCTAATGCATGACAGTCATAAACATGACATGGACAATGAACAAGGATTACAACCTGTGCTCATCAAAGAGCTTCCTACCAATCCCCTCAGTGCATGGATGGCAGTCAAGGGTAGTTCATAAAAAAAATGCCAGGACTCTACACATTTCCCACCTATGAATGATCCTAATACCTATAGGTCACCGTTTGACATAGGTTTGTGATGCACAGCAAATAAGGACAACATGTCAATTGGTTTTACAAGGATAACACTAGCCAAGTAATGAAGACACTAGACAGATGGAGTTGTTTGAAGAGTTTGAATGACAAGATAACAGTGAATAACTAACATGACAAATGGACAGTAGAAATCTAATGTGTCAAGACTCTATGACAATGTTAACTCTACAAAGCAACATGACAATACTTCAAGGCATAATGGGCAGTTTATGGGTTAACATTATCAAAGAAAAGGCCTCTAGGAGTTCACAGACCTATGCCAAAGTTGAGATAATAGCAAGAAGATCCTATACAGCTGCAAATAGAAGTATCAAGTCATGATTGAGAAGATTAGCATTTTTAAATTTAAAGTCTTTAACACTGTACGATGAACAAGAAAACAATCAATACAAGGTCACAGACATGACAAAAGTATTTAAAACTCATAAAGCTACTTATAGTGGAGAGACATGAATATGACAACGACTGAAGTAAGCTTTATCCTATGCCTCCCAAGAGTTAGGATAGTTGTGGGAGGTTAAAAATCACATGCCCTATTATCATGCAAGTGGCAGTTTGAGGGAAGTTGCAGTAATTGGAAGTTGAATAAGCAGTACTTACTTCTGTCTAAGCAAATGGTGACCAGTTTGAAGATATCTCAGGACAGTTCGAGAGAATATAGAGGAGGTTGCAGATATATAAGAGACAGTTTGACCAATCAACCTCATCCCCAAGCATTGAGTGACATGAGCTGGAAGAGGTCAAAGCATCATCATGAAGCTTTTCTAGGAGCAAGAGCAGGAGGCAACTCAGCTAGGCACCCAAGAGGAAAACTTTGACCTAGCAACAAGGAGGACACTTG
Source organism: Sequoiadendron giganteum (assembly GCA_007115665.2). Taxonomy (NCBI): domain Eukaryota; kingdom Viridiplantae; phylum Streptophyta; class Pinopsida; order Cupressales; family Cupressaceae; genus Sequoiadendron; species Sequoiadendron giganteum. The sequence goes on from CM021109.1 coordinate 549,958,548, forward strand.
TCATTTTAATTCTCAAAGTATGTTCCTAATATTTAGGAAGTTGTTTTAAAGGATAAAGTGGATGCCAGCTCTCATTTGGAGTTAGTTCTTGCAAATTTTGGAGGCAACATTGTAACTTAGAAAGTTCTTTTTGTCAAGAAGATAGCTTGCTAACTCAAAACCAGTCAATTTTGGACTGAATAGCTTGTAATATTTTCATTTTCTCAAAGCAACATTAGAATTTTCAGACTATGTACTACTGTTATAGTACCTTTCATCAATAAAATTCAATTTTTTACCCCTTATTCTTTGTGTGTCATATGATGATTAAATTTTAATGTATGTTATCTATGATTTTCATAAAATCCTCAAACAATTGTCTCAGTACAACACCTTTGAATAAGAAAACACACACATTCAAGCAGCTTGTTAGTTGTGTAATGAATATGAACAGTCATTAGTTTGTGAAAACTACAATTTTCCTTCTCAAAATTGTTCAAACTCAAACCTTCTTGCAAAGTACTGATGCACGAGCTTGTGAAATGTTTAGGTTGTGTAAAGAGTTAGCTGAATTATTGAGAGGATTGTTTGTCAAAACAGTAGCATGAGTCTGAACATCAGTTTGGTGCATCACCTCAGTAGGAAGTAGGTTCATCTTCAGGTTATTCTTCCACTCTTTTCGTCAGCAGAAACAATAGTAATTTAGTTAGATTAGGTGACTGCATTAGGGGAACCAACCCTCTCTCTGGAGGCTGACTTTACCTCACCAAAGCCCACACTTTGAGAAGTCATCCAATGTTTCATTGCATTGCTGATTAGAATACTTGGTAAGGGTACAAATCCAAGTGACAACGCATACTAAGATGAAATTCCTCACACTGTATCTTATACTGATGATTGCCCTCTTCCATTCTATCATTTTGTTAGGACTGTCATCTTTTGTGTCTTTATTGTTACTAAAATGATGTTGAATCATTTTAAAATTTAAATTGATGCAAAAGCAGAGATGCTAGCTCTATTTGTCTGTAGGAAGATGATCTCTAAAATGTAGCACCCTTATTCTTGTTTAAGTAACATAGACATGTGATTTCAAAAGAGAATGTAATAATATTAAAAGTGTGTTAGTACGTAATTGTACCACTAAGTCCTAACCAAGTAACCAACCATGTGAAAGGATATACCCATCCGGAAAACCAAGTTGTTTGTCACTTATTCAACACATTTTTTTACAACTTTAGTCATTTTGAGTTACACCGATCTCTTGCCTTGTGATGTTTGGTCTTTAAAGTACAAGAGTCAGTATAATGGCACAAAACTGTGAAGAAATGTGCCGTACAAAGTATAAGGTTTGCGAAGAAGAATGTAATAAGATGGTCCGAGCTCTCTAATCACTCTATGTGAAAATAGCTCTGGCTATCATTGCATTTACAACATCAGCAGGTATTCATTCAATACTAAATAATTTTGGGGATAAAATTCATTTCACAGTTCATAATATATCTACATGAAGAAACAAATAGGGGTCTAACACTAGGCATTACAACAAAATCATATATGAAAACAGCCATAGATAAAACCACAAACCAATGCCTTCATTTAACAGATAACAACAGAATTGTTTTAGAATGAAATAATAGACAACAGAAAATGGTCTGGCCGCGTACAGATTCCAAAAAGAAAATCTCACTGAAACCATGGCAAGTGACTTACCTCAAGATTCGGCACAAATTGTGCCGTGCTGTCAATGATGCCGATGAGAAAAAATGGGCAGAGTACGCAGGAAATATATTACAAAACCCTACCAAAGCAAAAAATAAAATAAAAATGAGACGAATCAAAACCAATCTCCCTACGGATCCTGCTTCAATCTGTTCATAATAAACGAAAAGTAGAACTAAAATATCAGGGTTTTTCGAGCTACTACATTCTTGAGCTCGAGACAAGAATTTTGCAGCCTTTCGAACGAAAATACCAGTTAAAATTCGTTGCAGGCGCGACGCGAGAAATGTTTCGACTGCCTCAAAGTTGTTTTTCCCGGCGTGAGACAACCTTCGGGGTGAAAGCCGGGCTAAAATATAGCCGATAGGCTAAATATTTATTTTTAATAATAAAAATTCAAGGGTATGTAGAGCAAATATAAGTAGGAGGTTTCTTCCGGAGCATGTTAAATTATGATATTGCTATCAAGATTCAATCATGTAGTTTTCGAGTCAAACTCATTGATCCATGTTTCATGAGCTAAAGGGGCTCTATAATGAATGGTTCATAAGGCATAACACTTGCTGAAGGTTTTGCAAATGGGGTAACAAGCTAAGTGGGCTAAACCTTGGGGGAAACTCTGTGGTTAAGCGTGCTTGAGCTGGAGCAATACTGGGATGGGTGACCTCCCAGGATGGACCAATGCTTCACCTTTGTGAGCATCACCTAGATGCAATGAGTGTTATATGGACCATTCATTATCATGAGAGATGGGTTCTTGTGAACCACTACTCATGAAACATGGGTCAATGAGTTTCACTCAAAAACTACACTATTGAATCCTAATAGCAATATCATAATTTAACATGTTGTGGAAAAAACCTCCTACTTATCAATTGATGAGCTAAAGGGGCTCTATAATGAATGGTTCATAAGGCATAACACTTGTTGAAGGTTTTGCAAATGGGGTAACAAGCTAAGTGGGCTAAACCTTGGGGGAAACTCTGTGGTTAAGTGTGCTTGAGCTGGAGCAATACTGGGATGGGTGACCTCTCAGGATGGACCAATGCTTCACCTCTGTGAGCATCACCTAGATGCAATGAGTGCTAAGTGGACCATTCATTATCATGAGAGATGGGTTCTTGTGAACCACTACTCATGAAACATGGGTCAATGAGTTTGACTCGAAAACTACACGGTTGAATCCTAATAGCAATATCATAGAGCAAATATAATTTAGAATTTCAAAATTTTATTTTTTTAAATGTTTATTTAAGAATTTTTTAGCATTTTGTAATTAGAAAAATGAAGTGCTAGTTATGCTGAAAGTTTTTGAAGCTTCAAGTCATGTGTTGTTTTTTCTAACCGTCTCTATTTTCAAAATCAAAATGAATTTGTTTTTTCTATTTTTCCTACCCAATTTTGAAAATCCCTTTAAATTGAAAACATATATTAAAAAATGAAATTTCTTTTTTCTATTTTTCAATATATGTTTACTGAAAGAACTATTTTTAGAAGTAGGTTTTATGATTGCATCAATAAAACTAGCATACATATATTAATTATTAATATATTTAAAACACGCCGAGTGTTATCTTTATTGAGATCCTTTTTGTATAGAGGAAAAATGGTTACATTTTCGTGAATATGATTTTGAAACACAATCCATTTTATTTTCTCTTTTTTTTTTGTCATTATTGATTTCAATCCCTATATATGCGGGTATACATTCAAAATTGCAATTATACCAAGTTGTATATTACAACAATCAACTAAGATGAATAAATGTACAATCAAGAATTTTCTTCATTCATTTGATTTAGTATTGAGAGCATCAAAGAACAATATCACATCAAAATGGCATTCACTAACTTAGATATATCGACTGTTTTTTTTTTTTGAAATGTTTGAATACATTGTTAACATTATATGCATTAAAGCATTTGAATGTCATGAAACCTATAGCTTTTCAATTGAATCTAATAAAGCTTTGCTCTCAAATGAATAATCAAACTTTGTTGTTTTAATTACTATGCATTTCATCCTCTCTTCATCATTATAAGTCTCTCTTTTCACTTGAATTTTAAATATGTATTTGTTGAATAGGGCCTTTTATATAATGTGTGCAAACTTCACATCATGATGTTCTTCATGCTTCAAAACGTTCAATTCTTTTGTTGTAACACCCATAATTTCTTCTACTGCTTCTTCAAAAGTTGTTATCCAAGTGAATGATGTATGGTCTTCCACTTTGCATTGAAGTATATATTTATAATCACATTCAAGGAAAGTTTTATCACATCTTCCATAATACCACTGACTATTTTCATTAGTGTTGACTCTTTTTTTGCAGTGCCTATCTCCAATTTTCAAGGGGCAAGTTGTATAACAAAAATTGTCCACCTTAATGAAAGATAAGGTAGCTTTTATCACTATCCAATAAGATTTACCAGAGTTTCCAATCTTGTGATCCTGTATTTGTGAGATATTGATTAACATTTTTTCTTCTATTGCAGATGAGATTTCCTTTGTAATCGAATGAGGTTGGAGATTCTTCCCTTTTATATCAAACCACAATCTCAATTGGTGTGAGTGAGGAAGATCTAGATTTATAAGGAGTTGTGTTGTCGTTATTGTTCCCACAGATTTTCCACCAAAATCACTAATTCTTGTAACTTTTATAGCAATAATGGGAGAAGTTCCTACATTGCACATTTTTTGGCGTAGTTGACCTTCCTTATTGCAGAAATCACCCCACATTGTTAATTCTACCATACACCCTAACATGTCTTGTAGTCGAAGGGTTCTTTTTGAACTTTTTTGGCATTTTTTTTTAATATTGTGTTTGGTGTGTCAATTGAGAGAACAACACCAATGATATCAACCAAAGAATTGGTTTTCATGTTTTCAATTTCTCTTATTGATGTAAAATGGAATTGTTATTTTGGTATACAACTATCCTCCTCCAAACACAACTCAACAATTGAATTTGTTTCTAGGAAGATTTCCCATTCATTGTGTAATTGGTTGAATTTTTTTTGTGCAGGTTTGAGTCTCCCTTTTGAGATGAGAAACACTTTCCCAATTTGAATGCATTCATAAAACTTTTCTGCAACTACATTAAAATATGTTACTCTTATTTCACTACCATCTGAATCTACCAAGTCAAAAGTAAACACTTGGCCATTTGCTTTTGCATTGTTAAAATGATGAAGTTGTCCCTTTCTAGTAACTCTTGCTTTTATTGACCATCTATTCTGGTATGGATTGAGTGCTGAAATTGGAATTGTTCTTGTATGCGGTTCATTTTTTGCAACAATTGGGTGCTTATGTTGATTTTTTGTAGGATCCATGCCTGCATCATCAACATATAAGAAAAATTGTATTCAATAGATTTCGAATAGGGCAAAAGTAATGGAAGAGTAATTGGAAACATTGATAATTTGTTGATTTTTTCATATAGATGATGCATTACATATAGCAGAAAACTTATTATCATACACATATATTAATTTTTTGAATTTGAGACTCATGGCATTAACATTGAAGAAAATTAGCATGTTACATCAAGTATTTTGGTTCTATTTTTTAAACAATTTGGTGCTTATGTGGATTGTAGGTAGGATCCATGGCTGCATCATCATCACATAAATAAAATCATATTCAATAGATTTTGAAAAAGGCAAAAATAATGGTAGAGTAATTGGAAACATTGATAATTTGTTGTTTTTTTTTCATATAGCAGGAAAATAATTATCATACACATATATTTCATTTTTGAATTTGAGACTCATGGCATTAATTGAAGAAAGTAAGCATGTTACATCAAGTGTCTTCTAATATTTTCAATCTGTTTTCCTCAACCTTTCTCTTGGCAAGTTGTCTACCATTTTTCATTTTTTCATAATGTTCATATGTGAACGGTAGCATAATTCTTAAGCCTTCGATGCATTTTACACGGGATATAGCTACAAATGTCAATCTTGTTCTTCCTCTCGGTCCTATATCAATAGTAGCTTTTGATAGAGTCAAACCCTGTGATTTGTGAATTGTCAATGCCCAAGCCAATCTTAATGGAATTTGGCTTGTTCTACCCCTCTGTATTGTTGTGATTGAAATTGTTTTTGGGTTACGATCATCAAATGCGATCCTTGAATAGCTGTCAAATGCAACCATTACATATGCTGGTGGTTCTGGTGGACCGATTCCAGGTTTGTATACAATGTTTTGTATATATCCTAAAGCTCCATTGAAAAGGCCTGCATGTATTAGTAGATTTGAGGTTAACATAACCCTCGCATTTTTACATATCAATAATTCTAGATCTAGCTCATCATTTGAGAATTCTTCTTGTGCATTGCTACTTCTTGATTTTATTGCAACACTACATGCAATAGGATGTTGCAATGAGTATAACATTTTCTTGTTATGCTTATTAACATTTTCATTTGTGGAATGTAAATGCACACGATTATTGAACTCATGATTGCTTGTTGCATCTAATGTATTAGTTGTTCTTGTCAAATTTAATGATTTTGTTAAAATTCATCTTCATGGCTGTATTCTATCCTTATACAACTAACTCTCCAACATCTCTGTTGTCGCTAGATGTTTTGAGGTCAATTGAGTAGAATCTATAGTTAAATAAACTCTTGCGTTTTAATTTAAAGTTTAAACTCCTCCAAGTTCGGATTTGATCAATTTAAAATTAAAGTCAATTAAAAGAGATATGGATTAATAGCAGGTTGTGATGTGAAGGTTTTTACTGCTACATGATATGATCTTCCAGCAACATTGAAGGATAGATAGAAGTGATTTATGTTGCAATAACGGGAGCCCTATTCAAAGCTGGTTATTGACAACTTGGACAGATCACGGTCAAGAAATCATGAAGAGAGTTCATGATAAAGGTGATGAAAAGATATAGTTCTCTTAAAAAGCACCTTGTCACAATTATTTCATACCTGCATGTAAGGGAGAATCATGTGAGAGATTAAACTTCAACCAAGAAGAGGACAATGAACAAAGTCATTGAGTGATATTTTGAAAGGAAAAATGAAGAGAACCCCAAGGAAATGGTGATATTATACCAGTCAAGACCTGTAGCAACAAAAGAAAGTAGACGATCGAGTGGATAGTGGTCAGGAGGCAACATTGTGATTTCAAAAGGGCAATCAAATAATAGATTGACATGACAGTAAACAATGTTGTTAAGTTACAAGATATGGAGAAGTCTATAAATGATCATAGTGCAGACCTAGGAAATGTCCTTTTGACTGTCATAGAAAATGAAGGTGGTTTGCATATCATGACGGTCATCCTTGCACAAGACAGTGAGGTTAATAGGGTTGAGAAACAAATCAGCGAGGTTTGATGAAGCAACTGAGCACAAAGAAAGACATGGTGCATGAAGAGTGAAAGGATAACTCTCATAAGATAGAGCTCACTTAGAAAGAATTGTTGTCAAGATCATCACTAAGTCATAGAGAGTTTGTGTTTTATAAAAATGACACTCATGTTAAGATTTAGAGGTTGGAAAAGGAATCTCAAGGTAAGGATCCTTTGTGTGATAAATGTATACAATGTGAATTATATGTATGGTCTGATTTGTTTGGATTGAGTGTTCTTGTTTGCATTTTTTGGTTTTTGCATGAATGCAGTTATAATACTATTTTAACAATATTGGGCCTAATCCTTGGCATGCTACCAGGGTTAGTATCTTGACTCCTTGAGAGCTTGTGGTTGGAACATAAATCCTAAGTTCATGTGTCTTGTTAATTGGAGTTGATGGTTTAAAATATTTGGAGTTCAAGAATGGAACCCTTTCCTATCCTTGTAGCCATACCCCCCATGTCAGGACTTGTATATACCCCACCATGCATCACCCTTGTTGTAGACCTGTATCAAGCATCTTTGGACTATGCCATTACCAATTTGCCTCCTCGACCCTCAAAAAGACTCATCCATTCTAATTAAGTTGGGTTCAACAATGATGTCATAGATTCCAACTATGGGGTTAAGACCTAGACATGTTTATGAGATTGTTTATTCAAGATATTCTATATACCATGTTAGGAATGATGTAACATTTCTATAATTGAGCATGTTCTGGGTTTGATGATAAATAATATAAGTTATTTAATGGCATGTGAATACTTGATGGTTATTAACATGGTAGAGCAATTGAATCAACCCATCAATGAGACAACTTGAGTTGGGGATGGCTATTTCAGTCATCACAACTCCAAAATGATATGAGAATATTACAAAGGTAATGAATTTTTAAAGATTGCATGGACTTACGTGTGAGACTCCAATTTATATCATAATTAAAAGACCCTATAAATCAGAATGGATGAAAAAAGATATGATGATTTTTGGAAAATAAAAAACTATTAAAGGTCATGCACTAAAAGTTTTTATATAGACGAAAATTGTAAATTTGACATGGAGCAATCATGTGAAGGTGGATTTCGAAAATGCAGTTTAAAAGCAACATGGAGTAAAGACAAAAGTGGATATAGAAATTTAAAGAATAAGAATTGAGCTTTCATAAATCGACCTCCCTGGGAAACATGAAAGCAGGGAATGCAATCACCTTTACATCACATACGCACAACTTTAATGCTTCCGAGTGTGAATATGATGCTATTATAAAAGTTTTAATACAAAAATTTAGTTCATATTTTACATTCTGTGTGTTATTTCAGTGGCACGTGGAGAGTAATACATGACTATTTAATTGTGATTTGTTCTTACCTTTATTCATATATCTCTATACCCTACTTCGAAATAAGAATTTCGTTACCCATGTCCGACATCTCTAAGTGAATATCAACAAAAAATTATCTTATTAGGAATATCAAATTCTTAGTAGACAATGTTGTGTGCAATCTGTTTTCCAAAAGCTCCCTAGAAGATGGTTCTAAATACATATTTCTTCTTGATGCAAAATGTTTATGATGCCACCAAATAGTAATTTATTTTTTTAACAATATTGGGCCTAATCCTTGGCATGCTACCAGGGTTAGTATCTTGACTCCTTGAGAGCTTATGGTTGGAACATAAATCCTAAGTTCTCGTGTCCTGTTAATTGGAGTTGATGGTTTAAAACTACTTACTACTATGAACTTCAAATTTTTCTAAAGTGTGATTTTGATAATCTTCCATGGTCTTGTTTCATAAATTAATTATATAGCATTGGTTTCTTGAAATAACAGAAGAAGCAACTATTCGTGCATAAGATATAATTAAACTAAGAAATGTTTACACTGTATGATTGAATTAATTACTATCAGAAATGATGCCCATTATATCCTATCTTGAAGAGCATCTCTGTTAATTGCTTACTTTTACTAAAAAGTCATTTTGTTTCTAATACATACAGCCTCCTCTAGAGTATACACATTTTTTTCGGATATTGAAAGATGCATTTACCTTTTGCAGGGTAGAAATTTGCGAGCAAAAAAGATTGCAATCTAAAAACATGCATTCTCTAAAGAAAACTGGAAGGACAAACAAAGGTGGGTGGGATTGATGAAGGGTTTTATTTGAACTCAAGAATCATGCATGTTATACTTCCACTTGCTCTGAAACAACATGAATAGTTTGAAATTTGAGAATATGCCTTCAAAGATTCAATATATACATTTTCCTATACCTGATTTATCTCTTTTGTATATTGAATCCATTAATATGCATTTTTCATTTTACAGAAACCAACCAAGATAATGCAAACTTACTTGTTACTGAGTGTCAACGTATCTATTTCTAGACACCGAATAGAATTTAAACTTGAGCCTTATGCAAATGGAGTATCTGTTTTTTCTGGAGCTCTGCAAAAGGAAGAAATCAATCATAATTATCTCTTTGTGTGATTATTTTTATGTGTGCATAAAAATACTTAGTGGCTATCTTCAAATATGCATGTTTGTTTACACTCATACCACCTTTTGTAGACCATAAACAAGCTAAGTGTAGAAAGCAAGGCTCAAACAAATGTTGCAAAAAACACAAGGCTAACAAGTGAATAAGGAAGCACACAACTCACAACTCATAATTCTTGACTTCCAAGAGAATGGCCTAACACTTAGATTCACAAACAATTCCAATCCTTCAACTTGACTCTGCAACTACTGATGTCAAGCTCTTGTCTTTATAGAGAGCTCCCACAGGGCATTTCTCTATTCCCAACTTTTACTCATCTCCTCACATTTCTAACTGCTCCTCCAGCATTTGCCATGGCTTTCCTCCAAGACTTTCTCTCCTCTACAATTGTCACTCTCACTTCTCTAACTCTGGAGATCTCTCTACCTCCTTCCTCTTCACTCCCCCGAAACAAACTTTCAAAAACTTACGGTTTCCCCAGGTAGTTATTGGAAACATGATCTCCCAAAATGAGATTCAATCGCGTCCACCAAGGAGGATGATTGCTTTTCCAAAATTAAATTTCTCAGATTGTTCATCCACTTGCCCATTTACGTGAATGCAAGGGTTATTGTTTAAAAATAACTAAATTATTTCTCAGCCCATAACTGAAATATTTAAAACAAAGTAACATATTATATTATGATTTATATATAACATATTATACATTATTACAGTATTATTTAAATATTGGTTATTATACAGTATATATATGATATAATGTGCTATGATTTATGTTATATATTATATTATACAATATTATGTTATTTATCAACAATCAACATATATTGATATATATGTTCTTTTATTTACTTTTCTAAAAATTTCATATATGTACTTATATAATGAACAATCATTTAAAATACATTTGTTACTATAGTATATATATTATATATTATGCTATGCTTTATTCTCTTGATATTATACTTCTATATTTTTTAACAATCAACATAGTTTTCCCCAAAATATTTTATATCACTAGTTTGTTGACATTTTTTTATTTTTTCATACTTTATTGCTTGTTTTCAAAATTATAGATCAAAATATAAACAATTAACATATATTATATTCAATAATTTGGTATAGAATTATATGAAATTGGAGAAATCAATATAATTATATTAACTTTATAATGATATACTACAGGTTAATTATTTATGCATTTATGTTATAAATTATATTATACTAAATTATGTTATTTATCAAATTATATTTTTTTATTTACTTTTTGTAAAATTTACATATATGTAATTATATAATGAATAATCAACATATATGTTTTCCAATGTAGCACATACTTCCACCTGCCTGTCATTTTCAATGCAGGTTCAAAACGTTTACAAATTATGGAATATTTCTTCATTGCTTTCACTGTATAACACCTCTCGACGTAATAATAAATTATACATAAGTATATAATATGAAGTTTTTTTCGTACTCTTTAATAAAATATTTTTAAATCTAAAGTAAAATAATATAATACATTGAAAACTAAAATAAAAATAGAGTTAATACATTTTATAATTTTATATTTTTGAAAAGAGTGTATAAGATTAAAAAAATTAAAAAAAAATTATATTTAAAATTTAAGAACAATATTAATATTGATAACTTTCAACGTTTTTTATATATATTATTAATTAATATATGTATGCTAGTTATTAATTGTTTTTACAGATAGAAAAGCATCACAGTAAAATAGTTAACTTTAAATATTGTATGTATAATAATAAGAATATCTTGTATATTGATTTAAGTATTTGTAGATTAAAAATGATAATAGATGTATGCTTCAAATCACACATCCTCGGACAGCCCCATCCTACCACCACCACACGCAGGACCTCATCCACACCCTCGACTAAGTCTGCTTTGAACGTTTTAACCAACAAGGCTTTTGCTTCCGCCTTCGGGACATTCTTGTCCAAGAGAGATGCAAGAAACCAAGAGGAGATTTGCAAATTGTCCCTACCATACTCGTCGTGCTCCAAATGTTTCGAACCCAAAACCATTTTAACGACCACTAGCACCAACAACTCGTAATTGTTCAGGATACGCTTGAGTCGTTGGTCCGAGACTTTCCTGAATGAGGTTTGTCTTCATGACGAATTTAATGAGATGGGGTGCCAACCCCAAAATGTGCAAGACCATCCACTGATACCTCCACCACAAATTTTGAACCCTTCTCAATCCTCTAGCCTGCACAATTTGCCTCGCCCGAGAAGGAAAGAGGATCTCACATACCACCGTAATCTGCTATGAAGGAAATAATCCATCAAAAATAGCCCAACCTTCCCTAAATACATGAACACTAATTCCCAAGCCATCATCAAGCTGAGTAAGTAGAACACCACCAAACGTCCATGTGTCCTTACCAAAGTTTGGGATCACCTCTCCATTATTGTCACACCTCACTTGAAGTTGATGCAAGGACCATCAAAAACATAAACCGTAATCTGTAATGATGTCCAAAATCTGCCAGGATATGCTCACCCCAACAACCTTTTCTAGCAAGGTAACCATCCCATCCATCGTCCACTATGGCAGCCATTGCCATCTCCCTCCGCCAACTTGGAGGGTCGCCCACCCTACCTCCCACTTTTAATGAATTTTTTTTAATAAAAGTTTTTTTCATAATTTTTTTTCTAAAAAAAAGAGAGGTTTTGTTAATATATATATATATTTTAAATATATATGTCTTTTTATTTAAAAAACAATATATAATAGTTTTTTTTAACTTAAAAAAAAATAGTCAAATTTTGCTTATTTTTTGCAAAATAAATGCACAGTATGTGGAGGAGTTTTTTTTCAAGCACTACTAAATATGGAAAACCTTCAAATTTGGAGGTATTTTTGCTAATTTTGGTGGAGATGTTCTTTTGCCCTTCTCAACCCCTCTCCGTTGGGCTTTTTAATTTTGCACCTCAACTTCCAAAGGTCATATCTCAACCATATGGTGGTCTTTTTGCGTGCAATTTTTTTTGAAATGGGGTGAAATTTTGTGCTCTTCGTAGTGGTGCAAGTTTTTTCTACTTTTGACTTATGGTATTTTCCAGAATTCTATTTTCTCAGTGTTGTTGTTGCTTAGGTCTCATTTTGGAGACTTCGACGGGTCATATCTTCTACATCCAGACACATTTTTGGGTGTCATTTTTTTAAATTACATTGACACATTTTTGGATGTCATTTTTTTGAAAGTGCATTGACACATTTTTGGGTGTCATGTTTTTGAAAGTGCATTGACACATTTTTGGGTGTCGTTTTCTTGAAAGTGCATGTTTTTTTGTGTACTTCATCATGGTGCTATCAGTTTCCTCTTTTTTCTATCAGAGAATTGTATTTTTAGCATGTAGTCCTTTTTTGGACATTATGGGCTCCCATTATATGAATTTATTGTCTATAAATGCACTAAAATAAAGTGTCTCAACTTTGTACATGTAGTATTGGGATTATTGCACATCACTTTGTGCCTTATTGTACTCGAGTAAAAGCACAAACATGTGTCACACTTTCGGCCAAAATAATAATTTTGAGCGAATTATTTTTGGTCAGTACGTTTTCGGCTGAGTGGGTTTCGGCCGAAGCCATGCAACAGTGACATGGCGCCAACGTGGTAGTACCTTTTTCGACTAGAATGGTTTTGGTCGAAAACATAGATAATAAGATAAAATAAAAAACCAGAGCCCGACCATTTTGCATGCTCGGGCGAAACGATTTGAGGCGAGAGCTCGTCGGCCAAAGTGGAGATCACCTGAGAGCTGATAAATACCCAAGTTCCACTTCATTTTTCCTTATGCTACGTCTTTTGTGAGCTACATGTTTTATGAGCTCTATCGGCTCATAAAGGCGTTGGTGTTTGAGCTAGGATTTCTGTGATTTTTGAATTAATGGCGTTGTTGGTTGTTTTATTGGTCGAATGGTGTAGCAATATGGTGTTTGTGATTTAGATGAAAGAAATGCATTTTTGTCTATGATTTTTATTGAGGAACAATAAATGGCAAACTAGAAATATGGGGCTTCAGTTTCCAATTTATAAAAATGGAAATTTGGGGTTTTAAATATTGGGGTTTCAATTTTTGGGTTTCAGTTTAATGGAAATTTAATGTCATTTTTTTAATCTTATGACGTCAACTGGTTGTTTGATGTGATATAACTCCACTGTTGTACTAGCAGGCTGCATTACCAACTTTTGGACTTTATTAAAAAAATTGAGCAAAATACCCAACAATGGAAACCATGAGTTGAAATTTTGATAGCATACTAAAAAATTTTCCAGTCACACAGAGAACCCTTGAAAGCCACAACTAACTATTTTTCCTTCCAATCAAATAATTGATATTTCAAGAGTCAAAAGGCCGAAGTGAAAAGCTAAACAAAATGGAAAACTTTCCCATAAGGCTAAATAGAATGAAAAGTAATGAAAGAATTGGAATAAAGAGGATCTATATATACTAAATAGTAATTATCACCCTTGTTCGAAGAGTACATATTTTTCTCTAAATCACTTCCTTTGGACCTAAAAGGACCATGCTCCATGAATGCTCCATATCCAAGCGAAGAGCATCCAAGCCCTGCAGTAGTTTATTAACACAAAAGTATTACATCCTTGCTCTAAAAGATTGTTCAAAGGCACAAGTGCACTATATGTGCATCTTATAAATCAAAGTTCAATATCATTCTATTATCTCCATTAAGCCACAATGCTAATGGCTTGGAAGTGGGATTGGTCTCTGCCTATCCAAAGTAGTAAAATAAAGCTCTATCATTGTCTTCATTAGTTGTAATATACCCACCATATTGTTTAGAGGTAATATTTTGTTTCGGGTCTGGCAACTTATTTATGAGATCAAATTCATATGCACTTAAAGTCACCTGAATAGTAATCAATGACAATAATATACCCACCCGTAGCATTTCAAAAAATATATTATACCCTAGTGCTAAATCCATACAATTAACAAAACATAAACTTTGTATTAATTGGATAGATCTGCACCGAACTTAAACTCTATTCATTGAATAGATTTGCATTGAATTGAGTCAACTTTCCCACAAAGACAACATTTCATCATGTATAGAACTAACATGTTCTTCAAGCTTTCTCAACTCTAGCTCCATGCCCTGCAATATTTATGAGTCGCCAAAAATTCAATGGTTTGATGTGTTAAACTCAAGCAAATTATCCACCCATCACTTACAAAGAAATTCTAACAAAACTTATGAAAGAAAACTTGCCAGACAACCTGTTTATTTTCCTAATTTTGGCATTGACTTAAGCTAATAAACTAATCTTCCAATCAGTTAAAAGATAAAAGTTAAACAATGCTTGTATAAACATCAAGTCCTAGTAATTTGTCATAACCTCTTTACCATTATACATTATTAATTTTTCTTTAAATACATTGTTATTATAGATAAATTGATAATAGAGAGAAATGGTTTCAAATTAAAAAATTGGTATGATAAAATTTCCTGACCATAGTAGATTCAATATAAAAGCAAGCTACCTAAAAATTATCAACCAATTACATTGTTCCCAACTTGATAAATAAAATTCAACTCAAACAAAAATGTCCTTGTAGCCCTATTCGCATATAAACAAGACCAATTTCTACTCATCCTTCTGGCTTTGTATCTTAGCTAGTATGTTGGTTACCATGATGTTGAGTTGTGCAACTCGCTCCACAATAGCCTTTCTCTTCAATGTTGAAACATTGTGTGCAATTTCAATATAGTAAATCCTTTTGTGCATCATCAAAAGGTCCAACTCTCTAGTATTGTGTACAATAATTTCTTTAAAGCCATAAGGCAAGTTTTCTTGTTTGATCCATAACCAATGTTGGGCATGAGCGTGCATCCTTTAAAATTTCTAGCTTTTACAGCTATTACTACACCGTAACTTCCAATAACTAATAGGGATACAGGTGATGAAGATGAATTGTCAAAATTTTAACAGCTCAGTGCCTTGTAGACTGTCTTTTGCAACTATTACTGACCTGACACTTCTACATATTGATATTTCTCTTCATCATTTATGCTCTAAACTTGTTTTGAAAGCACTATAATTAATGTCCTCTATCCTTTGATTGTGACTGCCCATACTTGATTATGACTGCCATTATGACTATGACATTTCCTTCACAAATGCCAAGTACTATGTATCAAAATATTGTAATTTATCTATCATCCATTAATCATGGTATCCTTTGGTAATGTCCTTGCATTAGTGATCATCTTCGCATTAGTGATCATCTTCTAGCTATGTCGTTTGATGCTCATGACTATCACAATAACCTTATAAAATGTAATATTTTTATGACTATTGTCCTAATTGTGAATCCCTATCTTGATATAGTTGTATGTGTGTATGTGTGTATGTATGCATATATGTGTACATGTGTGTATGTATGTATACATGTGCACATGTGTACATGTATGTATGCATATATGTGTATGTGTACATGTATGTATGCATATGTGTGTGTATGTATGTATGCATATATATGTGTACATGTGTGTATGTATGTATACACGTATAATAAATGTATATATATACATGTGTATGTATGTACAAGTATGTATGTATGCGTATAGGAGTGAATTTTCACACCTAACACAAATTCTCCTTTCACCCCTTTACACTTTAGAAAACCAAACTCAGAGGCTTAATTCCACATAAGCCCGCTATTCACATCACACTTGGCACCCATTTTGCATGTCAATGGAGGAGTTTCTATCGAGGACACCCGTGCAGTGCGTAGATGTTCGTGCGGTGTGCTTATGTCCCTGGAAAATTCTTGCGGCTAGAGTATGCAGAAAGTTACACTTCCTATTGGGAGTCGAAGTGTAATGCCTTTCTTTGGCTGGCTGACCCGAATATGGCCATTTCTTTCATTCTTCCTTCATATTCTCATCTCATTGATCCATTTTCAAGTTTTCACAAGATCTCTAGGCCATTCATTCACCCATCCACAAGATTTTGAGCATCAATTTCAAGCTTTGTAGCAGCACTTCACACTTCATAGCAGCAATCTACCATTCCTCACTTCGATAGTGAAAGCGCAGGACGAATCCATTGCAACAGAGGCTTGAGTTCCTCTCATATTTCTCCTCCACTAGCCTTGAGCGCTTTGGACGAAGGTGGTAAGCTCCTCTCATCTTCTCTATCATTTGGTTGAATAAGCACATATTGTTTTGTAATGTCTTTTGCATACTTTGCTTGTATTCTCTTCTTTATCATATTATGTCTATCATTGAAAACTTGGTTGTCCATGGAGATGGAAACACCAAAACAGGGGTCTGACTGAGACAGACCTCGAAATAGCCCCCCAACATTTTCCCTCTTTGTTGTGTGTAGGTGGAGAGATCTTGGAGCAAGCTGGCGAGAAGATTATTGTGTGAGATCGTCTTCGTCACCCTTGCGGTAATCTATTTCCTTTATCATGTTCGTCTTTATGTTTCATACTTCTTAATCTTATTCGGCCCTTCTCAAAACTCTTAAACTAGGTTGTTAGTCCTTATTTTAGAAGTTAAATCTTGTCTCTTTGGTTTTCTGGCCGTATAGACGCCAACGCACCTGTGAGACGCTAGCGTGCCACGTTGTCATCCCAGAACCATGATTTTGTCCTTGGGCAGAGAGCTATTCAAGATACAGAGTTGACTCTAAAGACTGACTCACCTAGTCCCCTTTCAACTCTCAGGTTTGCAGAGTGATCGAAGGACCTTATAGTCCTCATCATTCTCATCTTGCCTATCCTAATCTTCCTTTTAACTGAGGTAAGTTAGGGAAGCCATACTGCTCTTAGCCTTTCGTGACCTAGGGCCTTGCAGTGGTTGGTCCCCCTCTCTTACAGTATGTATATGTACACATATACATATATATATATATATTTATGCATACATAAACATATACATATATACATATGTCATGTACATGTGCACGTACATGTATGTATATATACATGTATACATACATACACACATACACATATATGCATACATACACATGTATATATACATATATGTACACACATATGTACATACACATGTATCAAGTCTCTTTGAAGTTGTCAAATTTATTATTTATGTTATCTAAGTTACATAGAAGGTGAACTATTGAACATAGAGATAGATATAACTTGAACTATCTTATTAGATATAAATTTGTTTTAATGATATATACATGTTTTAGTTTTGAAATTTGATTAAATAAATTTGTTTAACATCATGTATATTTTATTTTAATGATATGCAAATCTCTAGATTTACATATATACAGATATATATATCATGGCCGATGAGGGATCTCACCATTCCCCTCATTCTAATCAAGAGGCTCAAAATAAATCAAATTTATATCAAGATAGTATTTCTAGATTAAACAATTCTCTAAAATGTTTAGAGCAAACAATTCACAACTCCCCCAATTTGGCTAATCAAGATAGATTAGTCACTATTAGAGATGAGATTCATCAAATGATCGAGAAAATTCGATCATTCAATCCTTATAATGAGATCAAAATTGAGCAATTTTATTTGTCTCTTGCAAGGAGCGTTACTGACATAATGAACTATAAAGAAGTTGGAAAATTAGTTTCAGCCGAAAATGTGTTAACCATGTTCCCTCATTATAGAGGACAAAATAGAATTAGAGGATATGTGGTTATGAGATGTGTAGATTCTCTTGTTGCGTCATTCACATACCTTAGATGGTTGGCAGCATATTATAGATGGCCTCACAATGATGAGTTGCCGCAATATTTTGTCAAATAGTTATATGCAAAATTTCCTTCGCAGATAAATGTGGACTACACATCTCATCTTGAGCATGCTAGCCAAGGTAAAGGCCATTTTCCTGACAAACCACAGTTTAGACGTCCAGGTTTTCCACTGCTTATGGACAAGAGGGCATTAGTTGGCCCAAACCTTTTGGTTTTACCAAAACGTGTGGAATTGGCAGCAACAGGGGAGTCAACAACATGCTCCACTCGATCCCAGATTATTGATAACATTGCCTCTATTACGACACAAATCGATCAAATGTCATATGATCGAGTTGGTAGATACTTATTACACCCACAAATCAGCCTTCCTCCCACAGAGGCTACATCAGCATCTTATGATCCATTTATTCATGTCGATCTACCTACTCCTTCAGATATTGAGCATATGAACCACATGACTTTGCATAATGTGTGTAGAGTCTCGGTTTTGGATTTACTAGCAGGATATCAGGTCATTAGCAAGGACCATGGGATCTCTCTTGACCATGTGCATGGCTTTATTAGATGATGATATCCTAGTACACATACAAGCCATAGGGTGGAAACTCTAGGGGATATTCCAAAGCAGACTACAGGATCCCATGCGCATCATGTTTCTATCGATCCTTTAGCTTGTCCAAGTCGTTAGGATGTTACAGATCACGTTGAGGTTATTGCGACACCTGATGTTGTCCATGGCACATAGACTCAACTTCTTTTTAGCATTGATACTATACATGCTATAAATCCCCCTGCAATGTCCTTGCATTCTCATGATCTTAGTGACATTGGTAGAGCCTTCGATCATGCACGACAAGTATTTGAATTATATATATATATATAATTGTGTTTTAAAAATTGGATTCGGCTAACTCCTAGACAAAATTCACGTATGTACATACAAAAACACATGAAAAACATACATAACAACATACATGGATACATGCATAACATGACGAGACGTCGTAGTGTGGGGCCCGCCAGATACTTGAAACCGATAGATGAAATGAAACATCTAGGCGATGGTCAAGTGGGAGTTAACGACGTCGTCAAGTGGGTTTTCTCGCTTGTTGTTGGGCGAAAAAGTGGGTGGGTTAGCTTCGTCGACAAGTTTTTTTTGGCTGGCGTAGGAAAAGTGGAAGGGAATGACGTGGGCCTTTTCTGTTTTGAGAAAGCAAGGTGAAAATACTATTTGTTTCTAGTCTGCACGTTGAAAGGGAAAGTTGAAGGTCTAAGTGCACGTGGATGACTTGGAGGAGAATACCAACCAAATCGAGGTTGTAAGCTAAAGTGTGGAGTGCACGTGGAGGAGTTGGAGGAGAATACTGACCAAATCGATGTGAGGGGTAATTTTGATGCAAGCAGAGGGTTGTACAAGATCTTTTAATTTGAAATTTGGGAAACACAATGTGGAGTATTTTAGTTTCTTGAATGTCTTCAAAATCACACATTCCATTGTTGTCTTTGAATTTATGTTGATTGAAAAAAAAAAGGTGCATAAAATAATTGTGAATGGGAAATGCAGTGCTGGGTTTCAGTTATTTGAATCTCCTTGTTTAAATGTAAAGGGTTGTCTCATGTTGGGTTGCTTGCTACTTAACAACCATGATTTTGCAACATGGAATGTTTTCCAAATCACACATTCCATTGTTGTGTTTAAATTTTGCACCATTGAAAAAAAACCTGCACAAAATAATTATGAATGGGAAACATAGTGTTGGGTTTTAGTTATTTGAATATCCTTGTTTAAATGTAGAGGGTTGTCTCATGGTGGGTTGCTTACTTCTTAACACCCATAGTTTTGCAATATGGAATGTTACAAAATAGTATGAATGTCTTCCAAATCATAAATTCCATTGTTGTGTTTAAATTTTGCACCATTGAAAAAAAACTGCACAAAATAATTGTGAATGGGAAACACAATGCTCGGTTTCAGTTATTTGAATATCCTTGTTTAAATGTAAATGGTTGTCTCATGGTGGGTTGTTTGCTTCTTATCACCCACGATTTTGCAACATGGAATATTACAAAACAGTATGAATGTCTTCCAAATCACACCTTCTATTGTTGTGTTTAAATTTCAGTGGATTGAAAAAACAATTGCACAAAATAATTGTGAATGAGAAACACAGTGGTGGGTTTCAATTATTTTAATCTCCTTGTTTAAATGTAAAGGGTTGTCTCATGTTGGGTCGGTTGCTTCTTAACACCACGGTGTTGCAACATGAAATGTTACAAAACAATATGAATGTCTTCCAAATCACACATTCCATTGTTGTGTTTGAATTTCACACCATTGAAAAAAAACTACACAAAATAATTGTGAATGAGAAACACAGTGTCGGGTTTCAGTTATTTGAATATCCTTGTTTAAATGTAAATGGTTGTCTCATGGTGGGTTTCTTGCTTCTTAACACTGATGGTTTTGCAACATGGAATGTTACAAAACAATATGAATGTCTTTCAAATCACACATTCCATTGTTGTGTTTAAATTTTAGTCGATTGAAAAACAAATTGCACAAAATAATTATGAATGAGAAACGTAGTGTTGGGTTTCAGTTATTTGAATATCCTTGTTTAAATGTAAAGGGTTGCTTCATGGTGGGTTGTATGCTTCTTAACACCCACGATTTTGCAACATGGAATGTTATAAAATAGTATGAATGTCTTCCAAATCACACATTCCATTGTTGTGTTTAAATTTGAGTTGATTGAAAAAAACTGCACAAAATAATTGTGAATAGGAAACACAGTGTTGGGTTTCCGTTATTTGAATATCCTTGTTTAAATGTAAACGATTGTCTCATGCTAGGTTGCTTGCTTCTTAACACCCATGGTTTTGCAACATGGAATGTTACAAAAAAATATGAATGTCTTCCAAATCACACATTCCATTGTTGTGTTTAAATTTGAGTTGATTGAAAAAAAAACTGCACTAAATAATTGTGAATGGGAAACATAGTGTTGGGTTTTAGTTATTTGA
Source organism: Sequoiadendron giganteum (assembly GCA_007115665.2). NCBI lineage: Eukaryota > Viridiplantae > Streptophyta > Pinopsida > Cupressales > Cupressaceae > Sequoiadendron > Sequoiadendron giganteum. Next base: position 549,979,898 of record CM021109.1, read on the forward strand.
ATATCCTTGTTTAAATGTAAATAGTTGTCTCATGGTGGGTCACTTATTTCTTAACACCCATGGTTTTGCAACATGGAATGTTACAAAACAGTATGAATGTCTTCCAAATCACACCTTCCATTGTTGTGTTTAAATTTCAGTCGATTGAAAAACAACTACACAAAATAATTATGAATAGAAAACACAGTGTTGGGTTTTAGTTATTTTAATCTCCTTGTTTAAATGTAAAGAGTTGTCTCATGGTTGGTTTCTTGCTTCTTAAAACCTATGGTTTTGTAACATGGAATGTTACAAAACAATATGAATTTCTTCCAAATCACACATTCCATTGTTGTGTTTAAATTTTAGTTGATTGGAAAAAAAAATTGCACAAAATAATTCTGAATGGGAAACACAATGTTGGGTTTTAGTTATTTGAATATCCTTGTTTAAATGTAAAGGGTTGTCTCATGGTCGGTTGCTTGCTTCTTAACACCCACAGTTTTGCAACATGGAATGTTACAAAACAATATGAATGTCTTCCAAATCACACATTCCATTGTTGTGTTTAAATTTTAGTTGATTGAAAAAAAAACTACACAAAATAATTCTTAATGGGAAACGCAGTGTTGGGTTTCAGTTATTTGAATATCCTTGTTTAAATGTAAAGGGTTGTCTCATGGTTGGTTTCTTGCTTCTTAACACCCATGGTTTTGCAAAGGTGGCAACATTTTGATCCCAGGTTTTCTTCGACATGGTGCTCCCTGGTGAAGTTGTAGAATGGGAAAACGAGCCAGTACCAGTCATTCAACCTAATTTAATGTGGTATGAGGAGGAACAACTCGACATTGTTTCTAAGCTACGTTCGCTTGCATGGAAGGAAAAGACCAGCTACGTCGAATATTGTAGGGTGATCTCTGTCTTAGATAGAGAGGAACAGCGAGCTGAATTATATAATTTGGTTAATGAAATGCTTGTAGAGATTTTTCAGGCTCCGTCTCCTCCGACAGTTTAGTGAACTTGGTTTTTTTATGTAGTTGTCAATGAAAATGATTTATTTCGACATAAACTGAATCTTTACTTTACATGTATGAAATTTTTTAAATTATGAATAGTGACCAAAATCCTAGGGTGTAATGGAAATAGTGTCCATTTCTTAATGAATTATTGCAACCTCGACTGTTTATAAGGAGGATTGAGAACAATTATTAGAGAAAAAAAAGGGGAGGAGAGAAAGAGAGGAAAAGGGCATTTTATGTTTTCAGACAATTTTGTTATGCAACCATGGAGTTTTGAACCCATATTTTGTATTGAGAAAAAAGGAAATAAGACTGAATCTTTGAGTTTGTTAATATTTTAGTGATCACAAATGTTTTTGTGCTTCTGTGATCATTCTTCAATATGATATTTGTTGTGTCGAATTGTTTTGATGTTTTATTTGCTGAATCTGTGAATTCTAAAAGAAATCATCTTGTGAAATTAGTCTGTTATTTATCTTTCCTTGTCTCATGGTTGGTTGCTTGCTTCTTAAATGGTTGTCTCATGGTGGGTTGCTTGCTTCTTAACACCCACGATTTTGCAACATGGAATGTAACAAAATAATATGAATGTCTTCCAAATCACACATTCCATTGTTGTGTTTAAATTTCAGTTGATTGAAAAAAATATTGCACATAATAATTGTGAATGGGAAACACAGTGTTGGGTTTCAATTATTTGAATCTCCTTGTTTAAATGTAGAGGGTTGTCTCATGGTGGGTTGCTTGCTTCTTAACACCAATGGTTTTGTAACATGAAATGTTACAAAACAATATGAATGTCTTCCAAATCACACATTCCATTGTTGTGTTTAAATTTTAGTCAATTGAAAAAAAAACTGCAAAAAATAATTGTGAATGGGAAACACAGTGTTGGGTTTCAGTTATTTGAATCTCCTTTTTTAAATATAAATGGTTGTCTCATGGTGGGTTGCTTGCTTCTTAACACCCATGGTTTTGGAACATGGAATGTTATAAAATAGTATGAATGCATTCCAAATTACACATTCCATTGTTGTGTTTAAATTTCAGTTGATTGAAAAAACAACTGCACAAAATAATTATGAATGGGAAACACAGTGTTGGGTTTCATTTATTTGAATCTCCTTGTTTAAATGTAAAGGGTTGTCTTATGGTGTGTTACTTGATTCTTAACACACACGATTTTGCAACATGGAATGTTACAAGAAAATACAAATGTATTCAAAATCACACATTCGATTGTTGTGTTTAAATTTCGAACCACTGAAGAAAAAAAGTGCACAAAATAATTCTAAATGGGAAACATAGTGTTGGGTTTTAGTTATTTGAATATCCTTGTTTAAATGTAAAAGGTCGTCTCATGCTAGGTTGCTTGGTTTTTAACACCCACGGTTTTGCAACATGGAATGTTACAAAAAAGTATGAATGTCTTCCAAATCACACATTCTATTGTTGTGTTTAAATTTTAGTTGATTGAAAAAAAACTGCACAAAATAATTTTGAATGGGAAACACAGTGTTGAGTTTTAGTTATTTGAATCTCCTTGTTTAAATGTAGAGGGTTGTCTCATGGTGGGTTGCTTGCTTCTTAACACCCACAGTTTTGCAACATGGAATGTTGAAAAATAGTATGAATGTCTTCCAAATCACACATTCCATTGTTGTGTTTAAATTTTAGTCGATTGAAAAAAAAATTGTTAATGGGAAATGCAGTGTTGGGTTTTAGTTATTTAAATCTCCTTGTTTAAATGTAAAGGGTTGTCTAATGGTTGGTTTTCTTGCTTCTTAACACCCACGATTTTGCAACATGAAATGTTACAAAATAGTATGAATGTCTTCCATATCACACATTCCATTGTTGTGTTTAAATTTTGCACCTTTGAAAAAAAAACTGCACAAAATAATTGTGAATGGGAAATGCAGTGTTGGGTTTCAGTTATTTGAATCTCCTTGTTTAAATGTAAAGGGTTGTCTCATGGTCGGTTGCTTTCTTTTTAACACCCATGATTTTGCAACATGGAATGTTACAAAACAGTATGAATGTTTTTCCAAATCACACCTTCCATTATTGTGTTTAAATTTTAGTCGATTGAAAAAAAAACTATACAAAATAATTGTGAATGGGAAACACGGTGTTGGGTTTCATTTAGTTGAATCTCCCTGTTTAAATGTAAAGGGTTGTCTCATGCTGGGTTACCCACGGTTTTGCAACATGGAATGTTACAAAACAGTATGAAAGTCTTCCAAATCACACCTTCCATTGTTGTGTTTAAATTTTGGAGGTCATTGAAAAAAAAAGTGCACAAAATAATTGCAATTGGGAAACACAGTGTTGGGTTTCAGTTATTTGAATCTTCCTGTTCAAATGTCAAGGGTTGTGTCATGGTAGGTTGCTTGATTCTTAACACCTATTGTTTTGCAATATAAAATGTTACAAGACACTATGAATGTCTTCAAAATCACACATTCCGTTGTGTTCAACTTTCGCATGATTGAAAAAATCAAGGGCAAAAAAAATTGTGATTTGGAAAACATAGTATTGGGTTTCAATTATTTGAATCTCCTTGTTTAAATGTAAATGAATGTCTCATGGTGGGTTGCTTGCTTCTTAACACCCATGATTTTGCAACATGGAATGTTACAAAACAGTATGTATGTCTTCCAAATCACACATTCCATTGTTGTGTTTAACTTTTGCATGATTGAAAAAATCAATTGGAAAAAAAAATGTGATTTGGAAAACACAGTGTTGGGTTTCAATTATTTGAATGTCCTTGTTTAAATGTGAAGGGTTGTCTCATGGTGGGTTGCTTGCTTCTTAACACCTACGGTTTTGAAACATGAAATGTTACAAAACCGTATGAATGTATTCAAAATCACACATTCCATTGTTGTGTTTGAATTTCACATGATTGAAAGAAAAGTGCAAAAAAAGATTGTGATTTGGAAAACACAGTGTTGGGTTTTAGTTATTTGAATCTCCTTGTTCAAATGTCAAGGGTTGTCTCATGGTAGGTTTTTTGATTCTTAACACTTATGTTTTTGCAACATGGAATGTTACAAGATAGTATGAATGTCTACAAAATCACACATTTTGTTGTTATGTTCAACTTTTGCATGATTGAAAAAATCAAGTGCAAAAAATAATTGTGATTTGGAAAACACAGTGTTGGGTTTTAGTTATTTGAATCTCCTTGTTTAAATGTAAATGGTTGTCTCATGGTGGGTTTTTTGCTTCTTAACACTCACGGTTTTGCAACATGGAATGTTATAAAATAGTATGACTGTTTTCCATTGTTGTGTTTAACTTTCGCATGATTGAAAAAATCAATTGGAAAAAAAAATGTGATTTGGAAAACACAATTTTGGGTTTCAGTTATTCGAATGTCCTTGTTTAAATGTGAAGGGTTGTTTCATGGTGGGTTGCTTGCTTCTTAACACCTACGGTTTTGAAACATGGAATGTTACAAAATCATATGAATGTATTCAAAATCACACATTCCATTGTTGTGTTTGAATTTCACATGATTGAAAGAAAAATGTAGAAAATTATTGTGATTCAAAAAACATAATGTTGGGTTTCAGTTATTTGAATCTCCTTGTTCAAATGTCAAGGGTTGTCTCATGGTAGGTTGCTTGATTCTTAACACCTATGGTTTTGCAACATGGAATGTTACAAGACAGTATGAATGTCTTTGAAACCACACATTCCATTGCTATGTTTGAATTTCGCATGATTGAAAGAAAAGTGCAGAAAATAATTGTGATTCGGGAAACATAGTGTTGGGTTGTTGGACTATCTAATTTCCAACATGCGTTTGTGTTATATTTTATGTGTAGCTTGATTGAATTTATCACCTTTAATTTTCCTTGGTTGAATCTGAAATGTCCTATTGGTTTCACGTGGGTGAGAGCAATGCAAGCACATTTTATCTATGTTTAATGAATGGTTTTTTCTTTTTCTTCACATAATCCACACTAATTTTAAGTATTCATCCAATTCTGTGATTTCCTAGAATGGGGGGAGGTTTGAAATGGAAGAAGCAAGATGAATTGCAGGTGCAAGATATACAAAATGGAGGCTCTCCTTTTTCGTCTTCCGATTTGGAATGGGCTACTATTTCTGTCAACAAGGATAAGGTCCCTGGCCTTGTTACAACAATTCCTCTTATGAAACTTGATCGTTTCATTTGTGGTGAAATTTCTGTTGAAGGTGTAGAAACCAAATTTGTGGAGAAGAAAATAAGAGAACCTGCCACCTCGTGTCCCATCTACGACAAAACTTATAGAAAAACAATTTTGTATCAAAGGTTTGTATATATCGACATTCATTTCTATGGTCGAATGATATTTTAATCTCTCTTGGTTGAACATGATGAGATGATTCCTTTCTTGCAGCTATTGGTGTCAATACAGTCCTAAATACAAGAGAGACCAGCCTCCACCAGAGAAGAAACCACATAAGACATTTATACAAATGCGAGGTTGTCAATACCACTTCATGGTAAATGTTATGGAAGGAAAACTCGATGTTTCCTATATTATCTACAAAGAAATGTTCCACGTTGATAAAAACGGTGAATTTTGGCATGGCATTCATGACACAAGTGGAGAGAATTGTTCTATGTTTTTCGCTAATCTATCTGCGGAGTGCAAAAGCTATATTGAAAGCCTTTTGCTCATGGATGTTAGTGTCAATGCAATAATGGATAGACACATCAACGATCTTGTGTTATGTGGCATGATTTCCAAGAGAGATCAATTCCTTACAAGAAAGGATGTAATGAGTGCCTGGTGAAAGGTGCATTCTACTCATGCACAAAAACACAAAGTCGATTCAAAAAGTATCCTACTGTGGAGTGGACAGGACTTTGACAAATTCTTCTACTTTCAATGGCCTGATGGGAACAATACACCTTTTATTATTGAGGTTCAGACTCCATGGATGCTGGATAGGATGGTTAGTTGCTCGCACAATTCAATCATCTCAATGGATTCCATGTTTGCAACTAAAAAATATGAGGTGAGGCCTTACAAACATTGACAAATAGTTCTTTGTGTTTTCAATGATCTTCTTGGCTGTAAACTTCACAATGCCCACGCTGAGTTGTTCTCTCTATAGTATCCATTGTATACTCTCATCATTTTCAATGAGCAATAGAGTGGTGTGTCAGTTGTGTGGGTAGTCTCCTCACAAAACAAGATTGAGGACATCTCTACGTGGCTACATGTATTGCTCGACCGTGGAAGAAGAGCCAGGCCCGACTGGAGAGTCAATGCATTTTTGACCGATGATGCAACTGCAAAAATCCAAGCCATACAATATGTGCATCCCTTTCTTCATTTGTGTAACTTTCTCATTTTCTATTCATTTTCAATTCCACTTTCTCATGCAATCGATGTTGGAGTTGAGAAGATACAACACCACAGAAGCCCAAAAGATCTTTGCAAGCAAATAACCTGTTACAAGGAGAAGCAAAGAGAAACAAAAAAGAAATGCTCAAGAATGTGGAGCAATGTATTCACCTGAAAATGTAAAATGAATTAATGATACAAAAGATAGTTTTCAACTACATATAGATGAAAACCCTAAAAAGGAAAACCCTAGGCTTGCACAATAATAATTAATAAAGTAATTAATTATTATGCACCTAATGTTAGCTTAAGTGAAAAAGAGTTAAAAGGAAACTTTACATAATTAAACAAATATTGTTTAATTAATAAAGTAAATGTCCAATTACTCTAACACCCCCCCTTAAGATAGACATAGGGAGAAGCTAAAACCTAGAAGAAGCTATTGAAAGCAAAAGCAAAGGGTCCCGGCAACAAGGCCAGATCAGGTACCCAAGTACAATGAAATCTCTATGAAACGGAGAAAAGGAGAAAACCCAGTGGGAAAAACTCCTCTCCAAAAAGAGATAGAACAACATGCTGAAAGAAACATGAAGGAAGGAAGGCCTCATAAAGACCCCCCAAGGACAACTTCCTTCACCCCAAGCATAGAGCGCAACTGAAGATAGCGCGGAGATGCAAAAGGTTTCGTGAAGATGTCTGCAACCTACTCGGCAGTGGGAACATACTCCAAGATGAGAGAACCATCCTGAATCAACTGTCTGATGAAATGCATATGAAGCTCAATGTGCTTCGTCACTGATGCTCCACCGGGTTGCGCGAAATGTGTATAGCACTCTGATTGTCACACCAAAGAATAGTGGGACTATCAGGAGGAAAACCAAACTCAGTCATCAACTGACGAAGCCATAAAATCTCTTGACTAGCGAGCACTGCAGCTCGGTACTCAGCCTTTGTAGATGATAATGCATGAGCAGTCTGCTTCTTGCACGACCATGTGATAGGACCAGAGCCAAGACAAAAAACAAAGCCAGAAGTAGACTTTCGATCATTGACATCACCAGCCCAATCTGAGTCAGTGTAGCCAACAATGTGAGGATCCCCTAATGTGTAGTGAATGCCATATGAAGTGGTGCCCTGAATGTACCTCAAAATATGCTTGGCAGCTTGCCAATGACTCTCATGAGGATCATGTGAGAATCGAGAGACAAGACCAACCGCAAAGGAAAGATCAGGACGAGTGTGAGTCAGGTACAACAAACTGCCAACCAACTGCCTGTAAAGTGTAGCATCTACTAAAGGGGTGGGGCAAGTAGTAGTCAAAACAACCCCTGACTGAAAAGGTGTGGGGGTAGGCTTGCAATCAAGCATGCCAAAGTGTTGAAGCATATCAAAAGAATACTTCTGTTGGTAAATGGAGATCCCCTCTGAAGACTAAATCACCTGAAGACCAAGGAAATAGTGTAGAAGGCCAAGATCTGTCATCTCAAACTGCTCCATCAAGGCTAGCTAAGAATTCTGAATCATAGAGGATGAGCTACCTGTGATGAGAAGATCATCAACATATAGCACAAGAATTATGATCTCACCCTCAAGATGTTGAATATAGACAATGTGATCAGAATGACAGCGAGTGAAACCAGTGGAGAGCAAAAAAGAGTCCATCTTCTCATACCAAGCCTGAGGGGCTTGTTTGAGACCATATAATGAATGCTGAAGTCTGCAAACCAAAGAAGAATCATGAACAAATCCCTGAGGCTGCTCCATATAGATCTCCTCCTGTAGGTCACCATGTAAGAAGGCACACTTCACATCCATCTGAAAAATGAGCCATCCTCTAGAAGCTACAAGTGATAATACAAAGCGAATAGAATTCATCTTGGCGATAGGGGCAAATGTCTCAGAGTAATCAATACCCTCAACCTATGAGAAACCCTTCGTAACAAGACGTGATTTATACTTATCAATAGAACCATCAGCAGCATACTTGGTGTGATACAACCATCGACACCGAACCATCTTTCTACCCTTAGGAAGAGGACAGAGATCCCATGTATTATTCCTCATCAAAGAAGAATACTCCTCCTCCATGGCACTATCCCACTCAGGGTGACCTGTCACCTCTGAAAATCTCTGAGGATCCTCTGAAAGAGCATGAGTCAAAAGACTAGAACCCGTAGTATGGGAATGAGTGCGACGAGTGTCTGAAGGATCACCGACCATAGATCCTGCTGCCTCAATAGTAAAGCAAGCCCATTTGGGCCTCTGAGGTGGAGCAAGTGGAGGTGGAGATGGGGATCATCAATATCCTCATCAGAATCCTCAAAATAATCTTGAAGAGCTATAGTGGGTGGAGTAGGTAGTGAAGTGGACACTGGAGACAGGGTATCAACTGGAGGAAGGCGCTTATCAAACTGAACATCCCATCGAAATAGGACCTCTCTGAAATCAGGATCAAACAACCTGTATGCTTTAACATCCTCATAATAGCCAACAAATATGAGGGGTCGACTCTTCCGCTCCATAGCTCTCCTCTGAGCATCAGGAATAAAAGCCCATGCCTCACTACCAAATACTTGAAATGATGAAATATTAGGCTTGTCATGAGACCAAGCCTCCTCAGGAGTCATATGTTGAATCGCCTTATGAGGCATCTGATTTTGAATATAGTTGGCATAATTGACTGCCTCAACCCAAAAAGATGAATCCATGGACCTGGACTGAATCATACAATTAGCCATCTCCCGTAAAGTTCTGTTCTTTCGCTCAGCGATACCATTCTATTGAGGGGTGTAGGGAACATAAAACTGATGATGTAAACCATGCTCAGTGCAAAAATCTTTGAAAGCCTGATTCACATACTCCCCCCCATTATCTGTACATATCTGTCGGATAGAAAGACCAGACTGCTTCTCCACAAATGTCTTGAAGACACAAAAGGAATCAAAGACATCAGACTTGTACTTAAGAAAGTACAACCATGTGCGTCTGGAGAAGTCATCAATGAATGTGAGTACATACTTGGCCCCTGAAAAAGAAGGAGTGGAAAATGACATGAGGTCACTATGAATCAACTCCAAGGGTGCCAAAGCACAAGTGGTACTTCCCTTCGGAAAGGGATCCCTGTGATGCTTTCCAAGCACACAACCATGACAAACATCGTCAATGTAGGAAATCCATGGAAGACCAAGAACAAGTGACTATGTACTCATTTGCTGAAGATATCTGTAATTGACATGGCCCAAACGCTCATGCCAAAGCTGACTCACTAAATCTACATGTGCTATAAGAGATTAACCTATACCCTCAGAAGGCGAAAATCCATCAAATCTGTAAAGATGAGATGCAGTATCAACACTACCAGTAGCCACAACCAAATCAGAATCATGGAGGTCCCGAATAACCACATCATGTGGTGAGAACTCAACTATCTTACCAGAGCCAGTGTGGCAAATCTGATAAATGGACAAGAGGTTCGTCGAAATGTCAGGAACAACCAAAACATCCTGTAGAGTGCCTCCATCCAAAGAGACAAAACCGGAACCCAAGACAAAAAGCCATGAAGAGTCACCCACTGCAATCTGTGAAGTACCACAAGAGGCAAGAGAAGTGACTAACTGCTGAGTGTGAGTCATATGCTGAGAAGCACCAGAGTCTAAAATTCAAGTGGACCCATTGGTCAATGCTCATGCAGTGAGAGCATGACCCTTCCCTATGGTGGAAGAAGAAGAAGACTGTGGTGAGGAGATGTGTTGCTACTGCATGGCCTCCTCTAAAGCCTCTAATTGTTTCCAACACCTAGAAACTAGATGACCTTGCTTGCCACAGAAATTGCAAGTGTCTCCTGATTTCTCCTTAGTCTTGGAGGAAGACTCACCAGACTTCGAAGATTTCCCATGTTTTGGATTAAATGGTGGTTTAGAATCAGACTTAGGAGGCAGTTTGGAGGAATGCTCACTACCTGCAAAATCTTTCTTGGGCCTCGGTTTCTGCTTTTGTTTCCCCTTTGGTGACTGAGCAACCAATGCTTTGCTCTTTGAACCTGAGAGCATATCCATCTGAGAAAGGTGAGACTATTCTCGAAACAATCGCTCAAAAAATAAATCAAAGGAAGGCATGGTAAAACTGGCACCCAAACCATCCATGGTGGAGTAGAAAGAGGAAGCAAATATCTGAAATGGACCATGAAGCTTCGAAAGAATCAAGTAAATGCACTCTATGTCTGTCTTGTTCTTCCCACAACCCTGTAAAATAGTACGGATAGTTTTGAACTTGTTCAAAAAATCTTCAATAGTGGGAAATGTATCAGGTAACAATGAAGTCAGCTCTGCCTCAATCTGTAATGTGCGGAACTCATTAACAGCCCCAAAAAGTGTCTCAAACTTCAGCCACATGGCTCGAGGAGTGAGCAAAGCATCAAGGTGAAACAAAAGACTGTCTGAAACATGCATGCATAACAAACCCATAGCCTCATCCATCTTGTTCCTATGCTGCATAATCTCAAAAAGATGCTACAACTGAGGCTGAACCTCATCTAAACAAGACCATAACCCTCATGACCTGAGTAGCCTCATCATACGAGACTTCCAAGTGTGATAGTTATGTGATGTGAGTAGCTCAACTGAAGAGTCTGCCATGAAACCTTGCATCTGTACCTGCTTGTGTTTTTTATTATTATGTGATCTTTCAGAATAGACAGAAGATGCATAAGGGTTTGTATTTTTGAGAGTTTTGGTGTTCTGGTTTTTTGATATAAATGACAGAAAGCAAGAGAAAAAACACCCCCCACAAAAGATAAACCCAAACCCTAGTACAAACTGAGAAGAAGGAAGCAATGCATAAGCAAAAAATACTTCAAGACAAATTCTCATGTACCTGGTGAAAATTCTGAGAAAATAGATCACATCATTGAATAGAGCATGTTGAGAGCTTTCCAACGCCTATTCAAGTTTGAAAAACGGAGTCCGTTTGCATCTTCTATGACCCTGAAAGTGAAGAAAGAAGACCTCACTTTGACTGGTAAAAAATATCTAGACTGGTAAAAAAATTAAAAATATTTCTATACCATTAGATTGGTGCCATTCTCATCTTTCCAATGCATCTTCCTGTTCAAAAAACGGAGCTAGGATGCCCAAGTCATGCCCATTTGACCAAAAATGACATAATAGGGGGTTGGAGTGAAAACATTAGCCCTCAAGGCCTTAAAATCCGGCGGTCAGTGGCATGTAGGCTGCGCTCGGGCAGAGCAGACGAGGTGGCGGGCCGACAGAGGTGGCGGTGGCCACTTGGCCGTGGCCGGTGGTAGCCGCCGGTGGCAGTGGCCGGGCGGTGGCCATCGGGCAGAGCTCTGGTGGTGCGGTGGTTTAATACTGGCCTTGCAAAAAAATCAAAGAAAATGATTTTTTTTAATTTTTTTTCGATTTTTCCATTTTTTTGTGCAATTTTTGCTCCGTACGGCCTTAGGGCAAAAAAATTTTGCCTTCCAAATTGACTGTAACCAAAATTGATGATTTGACAGTCGATTTAGGGGTTTTTGGGTGCTACAAATCCAATGGCACTATCCATTTGAGCCCAAAGTGAACCCAAAAAATGAAGTATGCTGAATCCACCCCAAAAAAACTTTAGAACCCTAGATTTGCTTCCAATGCAAAATCTCAAAACAAGAACAAGCAGCTACAAATCTGAAGCTCTGATACCATGTTGGAGTTGAGAAGATACAACACCACAGAAGTCCAAAAGATCTTTGCAAGCAAATAACCTATTACAAGGAGAAACAAAGAGAAGCAACAAAAGAAATGCTCAAGAATGTGGAGCAATGTATTCACCTGAAAATGTAAAATGAATAATAATACAAAAGATGGTTTTCAACTACATATAGATGAAAATCCTAAAAAGGAAAACCCTAGGCTTGCACAATAATAATTAATAAAGTAATTAATTATTATGTACCTAATGTTAGCTTAAGTGAAAAAGAGTTAAAAGGAAACTTTACGTAATTAAACAAATATTGTTTAATTAATAAAGTAAATGTCCAATTACTCTAACAAAAAACTCAAAAATTAAGAAGGGGTTCGTTGAATCCACACTCTGATACCGTGTTAGAATTGTGAATAAACAGGAGACACAAGATCAAACAACAAACAAAAACACCTTCCACACAAAGATAATTGTAAATGATGATTTTTTATATCCTCAATGAGAAAATACTTAAAGAATGAACCTAAAGAGTCTTCAAGGAGACCTTGAGATAATACAATGAGGGTGAGTGCTTTATAGGAGAAACCCTAAATAATAAAGGGATTAGATCATGACAAGTGTCAACATCCTATGTGATGAGACATAATGATCTAATAAAAGCTCACTCTAGTTATTAGAAAAAATCACTCCTAAGTTTAGCTTAAGTGCATGAAA